>JARQOD010001311.1:0-102060 GCA_033576555.1 Oophaga sylvatica
AGGAGGGAGCGGAGCTGCGGGGGGCTTTCCGGCTAAGACCGAAATGCCGGCGGAGCCCCCCTGCAGCACAGAGCCGGCTGCTGCCCCGGAACCACAGCAACGGAAGACTTCGTCGGGACCGCCACCGGAGGCCCCTGGCGGCCGTGTATCAGGAGGCCGCAGCAGCGGAGCTGCGGGGGGCTGTCCGGCTAAGAGGGAAATGTCGGCGGAGCCCCCCACGCAGCACAGAGCCCCGCTGCTGGCCAGACACCACAGGAAGGCTGCCGCCGCCACCGGGACCGCCGCCGCCACCGGATTTTTTGGTATGTTGGGACCATAAGGCGCACCCCCATTTTCCCCCAAATTTGGGGGGAAAAAAAGTGCGTCTTATGGTCCAAAAAATACAGTAGTTCTGAAATCTGCATGTCTTTGAGTGGGAAAGGACATAGAAAAGAGCAAAAGAGCAAAAGTGTTCATCCCTCTCTCAGCAGAGGAAAGCAAGTGTCCAGCTCCACTAGTCAGAACAAAGAACTGCCATGCAGAAGTGTAATTCAGACACACAACTGAGGATCCTGAGTTCCAATAGAGATTTGTACAAAGACTTTGTGTAAGAGCTCATACTCATCTGCGAGAAAAACGGATGAGTGCAATCCAATAAAAAATGGTATTGCACGCTGACCAATGTTATTCAATGGGTTACATCTCAACTGCAATTTTTTTCTCAGTTGAAATTGTACTGAGAATAAAAATCGCAGCATGCTGCGATTTGCCATGTATCTCGGACAAGACTCGCCAATGCAAGTCAACAGGTGCAAGCAAAAAAAAAATTGCACAGCACTGGGACCATGCGAGTTCCTGTCCGATTTTTACACACAGATTTCTTTGAAAAGCTGGCACATACAGTAAAATCACATCGGTACCCGACAGGAAGAAGGAAAGAATAGATTAGATACAGTGAATACACATAAAATAGATAGATATATAGATGCCAGTGACACACATATGTATATTGTAAGATGGCTGCCATGTAAGATGCCCAAGCAACGGAGTCGTGGGCGTGGTTTGACAGATAAAAGAGACCGAGTGTCTCATTCAGTGTCTGGGTCTGGAGATGTGTGGATCTCCGGTGTGTTGGTCTGTGCTAATGCCTAAAGAATCGGTCACTATCCTGAGCGGGCGGACCCGCTATATTGTATGGACTTTTTCTTTTGAGTTTTCACTTTGTGCAGGAAAAGGCTGTTCTTTTGTTTGCTTCCCTGAGCGGTTTATGAAGTCTTAATAAACCTGCCTGGACATTTTAGCAATACTGCTTCCTGTGCCTACCTCAACCGCAGCTAAGGGAAGCCCCTTGAGGAAGCGGTGCTTTGTGCACACGAAACGCGCGTCGGGGAATTTCACACCCAGTATGGGGTTGTTTGCGGCGTTCTCCATACCTTGGTGAGTTTCCTGCACATTTGGTCCTGTATTTTGTGGATGCTTTTTGCCCATGTTTTACCTTTACTATGGACCGCTGCTTGGAGCTCTCCCACATGCATGAAGCGGTTGGGCACTAGCAATTCTACTGTATTCTATGTTTTCACTTTTCCTAATCCATGAAAGGGCACCCTTACTTCCCTGTGCTAAATCTGGATTGTCTTGCTATAGTTTTGTGACGCTTTGTTAATATATATATTATATTTTCGATAATGAACTATTTAATAAAGTGATATCTTATCATATCCACCTAGTTGCTCTTTTTCCTCCTCACACACATGACTCTATTGAGCGGGTGTTTTCATTCCCTGGTGTGGGACCTTTGGTATTTTGCCAATTGGCATCATATATGCCACTGGGGTTTTTGTGTACACCATCTCTAATCGGTCGGTCACAGATATGCTGCTTTTCTGCCTCGTGTATACAGTTGCTTTCCGAAAGCTGTAGCAAGACGCAGTCCTCCAGTACCATTTGCCCTGTCGACATTACTTCTCTAAGAAAGTTGTGCCTGCTTTAGAGCAGCATGTAGCAAACAGCAAAACAATATGAATAAGGGGAGTCGCAATCCAAAATTATGAGTGCCATCAGGAAAAGGTCAAATCAGTTGAGTAAAAAGCCTTTGGCACAAACTAGATATCTTTGCAGAAAACGTGCATTTATTAAAGTCAATTAAGGAAAAAATGGAACCGAACAGAGCCTGGTTAGGCCTTTATCAAGGTTTATCTAAATAAAACATAAAAAATCAGATTATATATCAAGCAGTGTGCAGAAACACATATACACAAATAAACAAGCCTGACAATATCTTGTGAATAGCAAAGTATGGTGTAAAAGAGGGTTCCATATTGTCAAGTGAATCACGGCTGTAAAGACAATAAATGGGTATAAGAGAATATATTAATAGGGATGTAAAATATAACATAGTATACTATATAGGGAAATGCGGCGGAGCAGTTAAATAATAACATGGGATAATGTGGGTATCAGGTATCAAAAAATTGTGAGATCTCCATCTGCGCATGCGCCGCCCCCTGCAGCCATTTTCCCGGAGTCCACCGCATAGGAAACCATGGAACTGCGGGGGCTCTGGCCTGTCACAAAATGTTGGCAGAGCCTCCGCAGCACCGGACACTCCCGCAGCACCAGACAGCCGGAGCACCAAACACCCGCAGCGGCGTGCCGCACATCGGAACACCCCTTTATCTGAGCCTGCGGCCTGCAGCAACACTCCACTCTTTCCTCCTCTAGCCGTAACCCTGGGACCCTGCTCCACCACGGCCGGTAAGGTATATTCACATTATAAGACGCACCCCCATTTTCTCCCCAAATTTGGGGGAAAAAGTGCGTCTTATGATCTGAAAAATATGGTAAGTTTGGTTTAATCTAGATTTATTAAAGGAGTATGTGTCATTCTATCAATTGGAGAGGCTTATATACGCCTCTCCATTACTAACCCTATAGTAATATTGTAAATAAACAACAAGAGCCCTTAGTGAACTCGGTCATTTACCGAACTTTGGCCTACTTTTGCCGATTTTTATAAAAAATGCTTGGGAATCTGAACAAGAATCCCAATGAGCTACGTTCATGCTGAATTTGAGATTGTCAAACATTTTTCGAACAAATTTTCTCATCTCTACCCATAAGTTGATATAGGTTTAAGATAAGTGAAAGTGGCTAAGTATTCTTAACCGTAATTTTGTTTAATACACGGAAATCAATGCACGGATGGAGACCACCATCCTTCCTTTTAACAAAGAAAAACCCAGCAGTCACAGGTGAGGAAGAAGGATGGATATGACCCTTCTGTAAACTTTTGTTTACATAGTTTTTCATGGCAGTATGTTCAGGTCCCGACAAATTGTACAGGCATATTTTCAGCTTTAGGGGTAATATTTATAGCACAACCATAAAGGCAACGGGGAGGTATTATCTCTGTCTCTCACTCCGAGAACACCTCTCTGAAGTCCTTCATTTACCCCAGAAAACCCTCCAGACTGGTGGAGCAAATTTGTACAGAACGAAGACATTTTTTATGACAATTAGAGCTCCACTTAACAATATCCTTCTGACACTAATCAATAACAGAATGTAAAGCACAAATGGGGTCTTATCCAAGTAGGCAGAATTGGTAAACATATATATAAAATATGCTTACCTGTTGTGGTTGTCCTGAAGAAGGAGTATGTTGATTATAATAACCACATGAAATTATGAAAACACGACTGCGTGGCACTCCAATAAAAAAGGGGATGCACAAATAGGATACCACTCCAAAATTATAAAAGAAGAATTTGGCACTCCCAGTTGAGATGCAAAAAACAATATGATTTTATTAATAAAGGTGTATCCACAGTTTGACGTTTCGGCCAGTATTAGGCCTTCATCAGAATTACAATTGCAGTTAATGCTTGAATATATGAGGGTCAGGAACACCTTGACCAAATGGAGCTGGAGAAATTATGATTATGATAAGATGTTACTTTGATGCCGTTTTACATGACACCATGCCTATTGACAGTGCAAAATACTCTGAAGAATTTGAGTACAAAGATAGGGATTTTTCCCTGATGTTTCCACAGATCCAGGTCACAAACTTTGAATTAGAGTTTTCAAGATAGCTGCATTTTTCCCTCTTGAATCCAATGAACCATAAACCACAGTGAAATTACTGTAGAAAATATCATGGACTTAACAGTTTTGGTCTTTTTTCATTTTTAGTAGTGGAAATCTTCTTTAATCATTGGGAACAAGTACGGAAACTTCCACAGTAGCTAATGCCTGTAACATTAGGTTTCATTATTGTAAGGTTGATATGTATAAATTTCCCCCATTGTGCCATCTGGTCATAGTGCAGAGATAAGCATACAATAACATAAGGCTCATATACATCTTCTATCCATGCTATTTTACTCAGTTTAGAACATTTGCTGTACCTCATTAACTCATTTTCTGCCCTCAGGCAAAATGCTTAAGAATTCAGTTTTTTCATTTTTACTATCTCTAATGAGGTCCAGAAAAAAACAAATGATATGAATGTATTGTTGAAGATGTCATTTGATACATTATTATTTTAAAGAAACTATTAACTTCTATTTTTATTGTCATTTCAAATGTCAATTTAGATGACAAACAAGGAATATTACCTATTCTAAATCTAGCTGCTTTTTTAATACGCAACACAATTAATAATTTGTATGCTTATAGAAATAGACACTGTAGAAACTGACAGAAATGGAGAAAACTTCATTGGTTGAATGAAATTTGTCTACTTTTTATCCCCTTCATAACCAGGTGATTTTTCTTTTTTTCTTCCTTCCCTCCTTCCAAGAGCCATCATTTTTTTTATTTTCCCATCCACATAAACGTTTGAGGGCTTGTATTTTGAGGGACGAGTTGAACTTTTAAATACCACCATTCATTTTATCATGTGAAAAAAAAAAATCTAAGTGGTTGAAATTGCAAAAAAAGGGCCATTTTACAATTATTTTTTACTTTTGTTTTTTTTTTTACCATGTACTATATGGTAAAACTGACCTGACAATATGTTTCTCCAGGTCAGTTCGAGTATACAGGTGCCAAACATTCATGTGTTGCCATTTTACAAGACCTGTAAAGGTTTCAATTTGTAGGATAAAGTGCTGTGCGATGGCTTATATTTATACCCTCAGCTGACATTTTCACAGATAACATTTTGGGGTATCGTAATTCTGATGCTTCACGTTTTTTTCTCTTTACGCTGTTTAGTAGTGTTGAGCGATATTGCTCGATATCTAAAAATATCGGATCGGAATGGTATCGCCGATATCACTAAATATCGTCGATATCCGATTCCGATTGCGGAAGTCCAATGTAAGTCTATGGGAACAAAATATCGCAACTAAAAAAAACCTTTATTTCCTTGTAAACACTAAATATACACACATAGAATACATATATATATATATATATATATATATATATACATGTCATTGTGACATATATATATACATATATGTATAGTTTATACACTTCTACATAGTAAAATATCCTCTGATTCAATTGCCGGGTAAAGCCGGCTTCTGTGAAAAGACAGAAGCACCCGACATGAAATGACACTTGGTGTACATAGGGTTAACCATGTCTTTTCATGTCGTTTGCAATCTGATTTGCACAAACAATTACATCAGTCTATGTGTGCAAAATTTCACACCTGTAGGGGTTAATTAAAGGTGTAAATTCATTGTAAAAAAAACAGACTTTTTTGCTACAAATTTACACCTTTAATTAACCCCTATAGGTGTGAAATTTTGCACACTTACACTCATGTAATTGTTTGTGCAAATCAGATATCAAACTACATGAAAAGACATGGTTAACCCTATGTACACCAAGTGTCATTTCATGTTCTGCATTTTCACAAAAGCCGGCAATTGAATTAGCGGCTATTATACTATGTAGAAGTGTATGAACTATAAATATAAATATATATATATATATGTGTCACAAATTTAATGACATGTATATATATATATAATATGAGGTGTAAAATTGCTGAAAAAAAAGGCGTGGGCTCCCGCCCTATTTCGCAACCAGACAGACAAAGCCAGTGAGTGGGGGCAGATAATAATAGCCCAGAGAGGGACCATTATTTTTGCCCCCCCCGGCTACTAACATCTGGCCCCAGACACCCCAGAAAGGGCAAATCTCTAATTAGATTTGCCCTTTCTGGCACTTTGCCCGTCTATTCCCATTGCCCTGTAGCGGTGGCGAATGGGTTAATAAGGGGTTAAAATGACCTTGCAATTGAAAGGTCACTTTAAGCCAGGTTAATAATTGAGAGCTGTCAATTAGACAACTATCAATTATTAATCCTATTGTATGAAAGAAAAATCAAACACACACACTTTAATAAAAAAGAAGTTTAATGAAATAATCACACAGTTTTTGACCATATTTTATTTTCCTGCTAAAACCATTTCCTGTAATAAAAATAAAATAATAAAGCAAAATTATTCTTACCAATCCGATGTACAGTCAGGTCCCACGGTGTAATCCTTCAGAAAGGGTTAATGTTTACTGCAGGGACCGCAGCTAATGCTGCAGCCTCACAGTAAACCCCCAAATGAATGAGTTCCTCTCCTGGCTGACAGGAGAGGAAGTGGAAAGCTTAATTGATTGCTTTCCACTTTCACTTCAGGTCAGCCAGGGACACAATCAGTGACGTCAGAGGGAACTGGTTAACAAAAATAGGGGATCCCCTCGAAAAAAATTGGCGTGGGGTCCCCCCTATTTTGTTAACCAGCCAGATGAAGCAAACCGCTGAGGCCTGGTTTTTCAGGCTGGTAAGGATCCAATATCCATGGACCTTGCAAGCCTGATAATACCAGGCCACAGCAGTCTGCTTAGCTTGGCTGGTTAACAAAAATAGGGGATCCCCTCGAAAAAAAAACGGCGTAGGGGTCCCCTATTTTTGTTAACCAGCCAAGTAAAATGCAGACTGCTGCGGCCTGGTATTAAAAGACTGTCAAGGCCCATGGATTTTGGCCCTCAACAGCCTGATAATACCAGGCTACAGCAGCCCCACATTTGGCGCATCAAAAGATGTGCCAATTGTGGCACTTTACCCGGCTCTTCCCACTTGCCCTGTAGCGGTGGCAAGCGGGGTAA
Organism: Oophaga sylvatica; assembly: GCA_033576555.1. Classification (NCBI taxonomy): domain Eukaryota; kingdom Metazoa; phylum Chordata; class Amphibia; order Anura; family Dendrobatidae; genus Oophaga; species Oophaga sylvatica. Next base: position 7,102 of record JARQOD010001311.1, read on the forward strand.
TAAGGGGTTAATGTCACCGTTGATTGCACGGTGACAATAAGCCCGGTTAATAATGGAGAGGTGTCAATAAGACACCGATCCATTATTAATCCCAAAGTTATTAAATGCATAAAAAAAAGACAAAGCAAGAAAAAAGTATTTTAATGAAATAAAAGAGACAACACACTTTTCATTTCTTTTATTGTACTCTCATTCCTGCGACGCCATCGATCTCCTGTAAAAAAAGAAAAAAAACAAACCAACAGTATACCACCTGTCCGACGCAGTCCATAGTAACGATTGTCCCACGACGATCCAGCTCTGCTACATCGCAATGACAGGCAGAGCCTGTCATCGCGACGCAGCACAGCTGATTACCTGCTTCCCCGGCGGTGACGTCATCGGACTGACTGCTTTACGGCCGGGATTACCCAGCAGTCACTGCAGTTATCGCGAAGAAACTGCATGTGACCGCCGGGGAGAAGAGGATGGCGGCCATGAAGCAGTCCAGGCCGTGACCGCCGGAGATCTTCTGCCAGGTAAGTGCCGCTGACTCCTGACAGACCCGACCGACGGACACTGACAGTGACAGACCCGACCGACGGACACAGACAGTGACAGTAACAAATCCGATTCCGGTATTCGATAAGACGAAAATATCGAAACACAATTATCGAAAGGCCGATAGAGCTAATATCGGCCGATAGCCGATATTTGCATTATCGTATCGCTCAACACTACTGTTTAGGACTCTGAATAATTTGTTTTATTTTTTGATACGAACGCAGCCATTCAAAATATGTGTATTTTTTGTTTCATTTTTAATGGAGGAAAGGTTGATTTGAAATTTTACATTTTTTTCAAATTTTGAAAATTTTTTTTCACTTTACACTGTATTTGTTATCCCCTAACATGAATCTGTGATCTTCCGATTGCTTTTGCTATACATAGCAGTACATAAACACTGCTATGAATAGCTAAAATTACGATCTTTAAGCACCAGCTAACTGCTGGCTTCCACAGGAGTATCGTAGTGACAGGCACAGAGGTCTTCAGCAGATCCCAACTGTCATGTAAACCCATCAGCACCCCACAATCAATCCCTGCTGGCAAGTGTTAAATGCCATTGTCTGCTCTGCTCCACCCACAGCTGTTAAAGCCACATGATGGCTGATTAAATCAGACATCATCTGTCAGGATAGATTCGGGCAAGCCTGCATCAAAGGCAGGAACACAACCTTTGAAATAACTATATGCCAAAGGTCGTGAAGGGGTTAATACAATTACTGTCTTAAAATATATTTTCAAACATTTATTTTTAATTTCAAAAATGTTCAAAATACTATGACAACTGCTTATGAAATATTGTAGATTTCATTTTAGCCACTGAGCTTCATAATATGTAGAATATGTTCTGTCTGGTAGAGATCACAATTTTTATCACAGGATTTCAATGATTGATAACTAGTGATGAGCGAATGTGCTCGGCAATGCTCGGTACTTGCCCGAGCATTGCTGTACTTGCGGTACTTGGCGAGCGCCGAGCATTTCCGGGATTATTGACCTGAAGCTCTGGTCCCTGCCCTGCATTTTTGGTGCTCTTTAGAGCACCAATCAACATGCAGGGATTGTCTGCCACGCACTGTAATGTCGCAGCCATCTTGGATGTGGCATTACAGTGACTGGCTGGCCGCACAGCATCATCAGGTGTATAAGAGACCTGACACCGCCATGCTCGTCAAAGTCACCTCCGGAATCAGCTAATGTTGGGAGAGCTGCTGCCGAGAGAGGGTCAGATTTGGGGGTTTATAAGTTAGTGTGGGTCTACCATAATAGAACACACAAATCCAGCTAAATCAACAGTCCTTCTAAGGACTAATTACGGGGTATGTAGATTGCAGTGCTAGGCAGGCAGGGAGTGTATGTGTGTATATATATATCAGTGCAAGGCATTCAGGCACTGTATGTTGGTATATAGATATCAGTAGCAGGCAGGCATTGCATGTGGCATACTTAATTAAATACATCAAGAGGGTACATTCCATTACTGTCTGCACGCTGCTGCTGCCTATTACATATATTGAACGTATCTACATAGCCCTAGGTCTCAGTGGGCTGGAAATTTTTTTTTTGCATCTTAATCCTGATTATTTTATTCCAAAGCAATCCGGAGCCCCCTTTTTTTCTCCATTTGCTTGTTGACACTGCAGAATACAGTGTGAGACAGTGAAGGAATATGTGGTGAATGAGGTGTATATTTCACCTAAGTACCTTGCTGACTGGTATGAGTGAAATGTGTGGCTTTGTAAACCTGGTGGTAAAGAAAGGTCACTACACCTGCCATTCAGTACACGCTTGCAGCTCAGACCTGAATCCACTCAGGTGTTGATTAGGAAGCCAGAAGTAGGTGCTTGGGAGCACAGTCAAAGAGCTCATTCAGTCTGGACAGGAGTCCAGGCACGGAAGGAGACTCCGGGAGGTGGGCTCTCTCTGTCTGGGTGCTCGAGGTACCCCGGACACAAAGAGGAGACTCTGCGACACTCCATGCTGGTGACTACTGAATAGGAGGTGACCTCTCTCAAGTCTGGATGTTGGAGTTGCCTTCAGACATAAAGAGGAGTGTCTGTGAAACTCCATACTGGTAACAGTGATCATATGTGTTGTTTTGGGCACAGACTGGTAGAGTCTGGGTCCCGGATAGAGAGGGCCATCTATCTAAGTGTAATTAGAGGCTAGACAAGCCCAGGTTTTCTGTTTATGCTTTGTTTTTATCTGTGTGCTGTGGACTTTAATAAAACTGGTTGCGGCCAGTTTTCACCAAGCTGCTGTCTGAATGAACTGTTTCCGTGCCATTCTGTCTACCCAGACAGCGATCCTAGAGCTAAAACCCCCGGAAGGCTACAATAGCCAGATCTTTTTCATAGTATAGTGTGAAAATCCAGCTATTTTAAACAGGTTTGCCCATCCCAGACATAACAGACATAACACCTGAAATTTCTGACATTTTTTTACTGTTAAAATTTTGTACTGTTACAATTTTTGGAGTATCTAATATAATTTCTTGACACTATTTTGCTGCCCAAAAAATGTTTAGCTGCCAAAAAAAAATTTAGGGCAGATATTTTACACTGGGTTTTGTCTGCCAAACGGATCGCATATCATTGCGCTCAAAATTGTGCCATTTCAGGCCTCCATAGAATTTGTTTTGTTGTGTCTTAGCCTACTTGTTGACACAATTTAGCTGGCCAAAAAAACCCCCAAAAATACAGGCCAGATATTTTAAAGTGGGCTATCTCCGTCAAACGTCTCATCCATCTGTGGGCTACACTATTTTGAGGTAAAAATGAAAAAATTACTGGCCACATATTGAACAGTGTGGTACCTCCGTCAGATGCCTCATCTATCTGTGGGCTACAAATTGTAGATTTCAGGCCTCCATTCAACTGTTTTTGCTGTCTGTTACTCTAGTTCAATACACTATTTTGGGGTAAAAATTTAGAAAAATACTGGCCACATATTGAAGAGTGTGGTATCTCTGTCAGACACCTCATCTATCTGTTGGCTACAAATTGTAGCATTTCAGGCCTCCATTCCACTGTTTTTGCTGTCTGATACCCTAGTTCAATACATTATTTTGAGGTAAAAATTAAAAAAATACTGTCCACATATTGAAGACTGTAGTATCTCCGTCAGACACCTCATCTAACTGTGGGCTACAAATTGTAGCATTTCAGACCTCCATTCCACTGTTTTTGCTGTCTGTGACCCTAGTTCAATACACTTTTTTGGGGTACAAATTAACCCCTTAATGTCCAATGACGTGCACAGTCCGTCATGGCAAGGTGTCAGTTCCGGCACCAGGACGGACTGTGCACGTCATCCCTTTGATCTACCACTGCGTGTAAACACGCAGTGGTAGATCAGTGCCGACAGCTGTCACAGACAGCTGACAGGCACGGCAAGCGGTGCGGGGACCTTTGCCATCGGTCCCCGCACCTACAGCGCTGTGCTTGGTCAGTCAATCTGACTGACCAAACACAGCAGCGATCGCGCAGGAGAAGCTGAAATTTCAGCTTCTCCAGCGTGATCAGTGCAGGAGCCGGCGCTGCAGTGGCCAGGCTTCCTGCACTGACAGCCAGGAGCGTCGCCCCCACCGCCCTGGCTGTTAACCTCCTGACTGCTGCGATCGCAGCGCTCAGGGGGGGAGGCAGAGGGTTGAGCATGGAGCATTGCAATGCATTGTAACTGCAATAAAAAGTAAAAAAAGTGAAAGTCCCATAAAGGGACAAGTTAAAAAAAAATCATTTTTTTAAAAAAAATTGTAAAAAAAATATTAAAAAATAATTTTAAAAAAATACACATTTTTATGTAATAAAAAAAAAAAAATACACATGCTTTGTATCGCCACGTCCGTAAAAACCCCATCTATAAAAGTGTAACCCAAGTTAACCCCTTCAGTGAAAGCCGTAAAAAAAAACCACAAAAAAGTAGTAAATTATACATTTTCCAAGCGGTATCATCATACCGCTTGGAAAAAGTGCAATAACACGCGATCAAAATGTCAGATATAAATAATCATGGTACCGCTGAAAACGTCATCTTGTCCCGCAAAAAACAAGCCACTATACAGCATCATCAGTGAAAAAATAAAAAAGTTATAGCTCGCGGAATTATTTTTTCTATAAAATTTTTTATTGTGTAAAAAACGCCAAAACATAAAAAATATATAAATGAGGTATCGCTGTAATCGCAGTGACCCGAAGAATAAAGCTGCTTTATCAATTTTACCACACACGGAACGGAGGAAAAAAAAAACAAAACAATTCCTGAATTGCTGTTTTTTGTTCATTCTGCTTCCACAAAAATCGGAATAGGAAGCGATCAAAAAACGTTATGTGCCCGAATATGGTACCAATAAAAACGTCAGATCGTCCCGCAAAAAATAAGCCCACAGATAACTCTGTCGGCCGAAATATGGAAAAAATTATAGCTCTCAAAATACGGCGATGCAAAAATTTCTTACAAAAAATTATTCCAAAAAAAAGCATCTTTTAGAGTGTGACAGAAGGTAAACATGAAAAAAGGGTATAAATCTGGTGTCGCTGTAATCGCACTGACCCGAGGAATAAAGTTGCCTAATCACTAATACCGCACGAGGAACGGCGTAAAAAAGAAAACCAATTCTTCACCTTTTGTGGATTTGTTCATTGTGCCTCCCAAAGATCGCAGTAAGGCGATCACAGTGGTTCCCCCCCACATATGGGATATCAGCGTACTCAGGACAAAATGCACATCAACTTTTGGGGCCCTATTTCTCCTGTTACCCTTATAAAAATAAAAATTTGGTGCAAAAAGGTCATTTTTGTGGAAAAAAATATGATTTTTTTATTTTCACGGCTCTACGTTATAAACTTCTGTGAAGCCCTTGGGGGTTCAAAGTGCTGACCACACATCTAGATAAGTTCCTTGGGGGGTCTAGTTTGCAAAATGGGGTCATTTGTGGGGGGTTTCTACTGTTTAGGCACATCAGGGGCTCTCCAAGCGCGACATGACACCCGCAGACCATTCCATCAAAGTCTGCATTTAAAAACGGTGCTCCTTCCCTTCCGAGCTCTGCCATGCGTCAAAATAGTGGTTCCCCCCACATATGGGATATCAGCATACTCAGGACAAATTGCACATCAACTTTTGGGGCCCTATTTCTCCTGTTACCCTTATAAAAATAAAAATTTGGGGGCAAAAAGATTATTTTTGTGGAAAAAAATATGATTTTTTTATTTTCACGGCTCTACGTTATAAACTTCTGTGAAGCACTTGGGGGTTCAAAGTGCTCACCACACATCTAGATAAGTTCCTTGGGGGGTTTAGTTTCCAAAATGGAGTCACTTGTGGGGGGTTTCTACTGTTTAGGCACATCAGGGGCTCTCCAAACGTGACATGACACCCGCAGACCATTCCATCAAAGTCTGCATTTGAAAAAGGCGCTCCTTCCCTTTCGAGCTCTGCCATGCTTCAAAATAGTGGTTTACCCCCACATATTGGGTATCAGCGTACTCAGGACAAATTTCACAATAACTTTTGGGGTCCTGTTACCCTTTGGAAAATAACAATTGGGGGTGGAAAGATCATTTTTGTGGAAAAGATATGATTTTTTAATTTTACTGCTCTACGTTATAACCTTCTATGAAGCCCTTGGGGGTTGAAAGCTCTCACCACACATCTAGATAAGTTCCTTGGGGGGTCTAGTTTCCAAAATGGGGTCACTTGTGGGGGGTTTCCACTGTTTAGGCACACAGGGACTCTCCAAATGCGACATGGCGTCCAATCTCAATTCCAGCCAAAAAAGTCAAATTGCGCTGCTTCCCTTCCAAGCTCTGCCATGCGCCCAAATAGTGGTCTATCCCCACATATGGGGTATCAGCGTACTCAGGACAAATTGCACAATAACTTTTGGGGTCCTGTTACCCTTTGGAAAATAAAAATTTTGGTGGAAAGATCATTTTTGTGGAAAAGATATGATTTTTTAATTTTACAGCTCTACGTTATAGCCTTCTGTGAAGCCCTTTGGGGTTCAAAGCTCTCACCACACATCTAGATAAGTTCCTTGGGGGGTCTAGTTTCCAAAATGGGGTAACTTGTGGGGGGTTTCCACTGTTTAGGCACACAGGGGCTCTCCAAATACGACATGGCGTCCAATCTCAATTGCAGCCAAAAAAGTCAAATGGCGCTGCTTCCCTTCCGAGCTCTGCCATGCGCCCAAATAGTGGTTTTCCCCCACTATGGGGTATCAGCGTACTCAGGACTAATTGCACAATAACTTTTGGGGTCCTTTAATCCTTTGGAAAATAAAAATTGGGATGAAAAGATCATTTTTGTGGAAAAAAAATATGATTTTTTAATTTTATGGCTCTACGTTATAATCTTCTGTGAAGCCCTTGGGGGTTAAAAGCTCTCACAACACATTTAGATAAGTTCCTTGGGGGGTATAGTTTCCAAAATGGGGTCACTTGTGGGGGGTTTCCACTGTTTAGGCACACAGGGACTCTCCAAATGCGACATGGCGTCCAATCTCAATTCCAGCCAAAAAAATCTAATGGCGCTGCTTCCCTTCTGAGCTCTGCCATGCGCCCAAATAGTGGTTTACCCCACATATGGGGTATCAGCATACTCAGGACTAATTGCACAATAACTTTTGGGGTCCTTTTATCCTTTGGAAAATAAAAATTGGGATGAAAAGATCATTTTTGTGGAAAAAATATGATTTTTTAATTTTACGGCTCTACGTTATAACCTTCTATGAAGCCCTTGGGGGTTAAAAGCTCTCACAACACATTTAGATAAGTTCCTTGGGGGGTATAGTTTCCAAAATGGGGTCACTTGTGGGGGTTTCCACTGTTTAGGCACACAGGGACTCTCCAAATGCGACATGGCGTCCAATCTCAATTCCAGCCGAAAAAGTCAAATGGCGCTGCTTCCCTTCCGAGCTCTGCCATGCGCCCAAATAGTGGTTTACCCCCACACATGGGGTATCGGTGTACTCAGGAGAAATTGTACAACAAATATTGTGTTCATTTTCTACTGATACCTTGACAAATTTAAAAAAAATTGTGTCGAAAGAAAGATTTTGGGAAAAAAGTTAAATGTTCATTTTTCCTTCACATTGCTTCAATTCTTGTGAAGTACCTAAAGGTTAATAAACTTCTTGAATGTGGCTTTGAACACGTTGAGGGTGCAGTTTTAGAATGGTGTCACTTTTGGGTTTTTTGTCATATTGACCCTCAAATTCACTTCAAATGTTATGTGGTCCTAAAAAATGGTTTTGTAAATTTTGTTGGAAAATGAGAAATTGCTGGTCAACTTTTAACACTTATAACTTCCTAACAAAAAATTTTGGTTCCAAAATTGTGCTGATGTAAAGTAGACATGTGGGAAATGTTATTTATTAACTAATTTTGTGACATATCTCTCTGATTGTGAGATGATGATTTAATGGCATAAAATTAAATTATGAAAATGCAAATTTTCTAAATTTTTGCCATATTTTCGTTTTTCATAATAAACGCAAGTTATATGAAGAAATTTACCACTATCATGAAGTACAATATGTCACGAGAAAACATTCTCGAATCGCCAAGATCCGTTGAAGCGTTCCAAAGTTATAACTCATAAGAACAGTGGTCAGATTGTAAAAATTGGCCTGGTCTTTAACCTACAAATGGCTTGGTCGTTAAGGGGTTAAAAAATACTGACATTATTGAATAGTGTATATCTCTGTCAGACGCCTATCTATCTGTCGGCTAAAATTGTAGATTTCAGGCCTCCATTCCACTGTTTTTGCTGTCTGTTACCTTAGTTCAATACACTATTTTGGATTACAAATTAAAAAAATACAGGCCGCATATTGAAGAGTGTGGTATCTCTGTCAGACGCCTCATCTATCTGTGGGCTACAAATTGTAGCATTTCAGGCCTCCATTCCACTGTTTTTGCTGTCTGTTACTCTAGTTCAATACACTATTTTGTATTACAAATTGAAAAAATACAGGCCATATATTGAATAGTGTGGTATCTCCATCAGACGCCTCATCTATCTGTTGCCTACAAATTGTAGATTTCAGACCTCCATTCCACTTTTTTTTGCTGTCTGTTAACCTAGTTCAATACACTATTTTGAGGTAAAAATTAAAAAAATACAGGCCACATATTGAACAGTGTGCTATCTCTGCTAGACACCTCATCTATCTATGGGCTACAAATTGAGGCATTTCATGCCTCCATTCCACTGCTTTTGCTGTTTGTTACCCTAGTTCAATATACTATTTTGGGATAAAAATTTAAAAAATATTGGCCACATATTGAAGAATGTAATATCTCTATCAGATGCCTCATCTATCTGTGGGCTATAAATTGTGGCATTTAAGGCCTCTATTCAACTGTTTTTGCTGTGTCTTACCCTAGTTATTGATACCAGTTTGCTAAAAAAAAAAAAAATTAACTACAGTAAAGATATTTTGAACTGTGGTTTTCCCACACACGGATCACATCTAAGTTCGCTCTCAATTAAGCCATTTGTAGTGAGCGTGGAAAATATTGTAGTCCATTTAAAATGGGCAAGGCGCGTCGCAAGGGATGGGGAAGTGGACGTGATGGTGATGGTGCATGCAGAGTCCGAGGCTGTGGGCAAGCTGAATTTGTGCCACAACAAACACCCACATCTTCTCACATGACCTTCCTGTCTGAATTCCTAGGGAACCGTAGAACAGCACTGTTGAAACCAGAGCAGTGTCAAAAGGTTGTTGGTTGGATAGCGGATAATGCTTCCAGTCACTTTGCCGCCACCACCACCAACACCCTGTCTTCCACACGGTCAAGTTTGAGTAGCCATGAGACTCGACCACATATTCCTCACTCTTATCCTCTTCCTCCCGCCATGCCGAATGCTCTGAGATAACTGATCCCACACTTGGATACTCCGAAGAGCTGTTCACTTTTCCATTTATAGATTCGGGCCTCTCGCCTGCTCCACTTGGGCAAAATGAGATTGCATGTAGCGATGCCCAATCATTTGAGCAGCCACGTTCACATGAAGGTGACGGTGGGAACGTGTCACAACAGGAGGACGATGATGAGACACAATTGCCAGAAAGTCAGGAGGTGGACCAGTGTGTGGAAGTGGAAGAGGAGGTGGTGGATGATATAGTAACTGACCCAACCTGGCAGGAGGACATGCAGAGTGAGGACAGCAGAACACAGGGAGAGGGAGGCGTAGCACCACAACAAGCAGGAAGAAGCAGTGTGGTGGCTGCAGATTGAAGGCGATCAACCATTTCTCGTAACACCAACATGACGGAAGTTGGCAGTACAACTGTTAGATCTTCCCGAGTCTGGTTGTGTTTTAAAAACTCTGCTGATAACCCCAAACAGGCCATTTGCAACTCCTGCCATGCCCGCATCAAAACAACCAGCCTGACCACCACCAGCATGATCAGGCACATGGCAGCAAAGCACCCGACTTTGTGGGCCAAAACCCTGGGTCCACGAGCACTGTCTGCGGGTGACAACGCTGCTTCCCCCGCTGTTGTGCATGGAAGCCAGTCCCCTGTCCATGGTGCCTGCGAAGATGCCTCCTGCCCTGCACCTGTCATTGCACACACTCAACTACCACCATCATCAAGCACGTCCACGTCCTTGTCAAAGCGCAGCCTTCAGTTGTCCATACCACAGTCATTGGAATGCAAACGGAAATACGCAGCCAACGCCCCACAGGCCACAGTACTAAATTCACAAATTTCTCGTCTGCTTGCACTCAAAATGTTGCCTTTTAAGCTCATGGAGATGTAAGCTTTGAGCAACCTGTCGCGGCATTACACAAGTACGTGTCCCAAAACATTACCCGTGTCCCTCAACATTGCAGTTACTGGGAAAGTCCACCTAACCACGGACACGTGGACAAGTGCTTCTGGGCAGGGACCGTACATCTCGCTGACGGCACACTGAGTTAACATAGTGGAAGCGGGGACCAAGTCGGACCTTGGGATGGAACACATCCTCCCGACGACGAGGATTGCGGGCCCCAAATCAATCAGGGTTGCCCCTACAGTCTACAGCTCCTTTCACCTCATCCTCCTCCTCCTCTTCAGCCTCCATCTCCGAAATGACCACATCAGTCACAAGCTGGAAGCACTACAGCACTGCCTCAGTCAAGTGACAACATGCTGTGCTGAAACTAATATGCTTAGGTGGCAAACCGCACAATGCTGAAGAGTTGTGGACAGCTCTGAAAGAGCAGGCAGATCTATGGCTGACACTGCTGAACCTACAGCCAGGCATGGTCATGTGTGACAATGGCCGGAACCTGGTGGCAGCTCTGAAGCGAGGCGAGCTCACACACGTACCATGCCTGGCCCATGTGCTTAACCTCGTGGTTCAGTGGTTTCTCAAAACCTACACTGCAGATGTTGGAAATGATTTGTGAGCAGAGAGGGCAGTTGTTGACTACCAACATCAACAAGGCCATCAGTATTCAGTTCAAACTCCACACATAAGACCTCAGAAGTGGACATGGATTTCAGACATATGTACCATCCTACAAAACTTTGAGTTCACCAAGATGTTGAGCGGCGATGACAGCATAATTAGCATCACCATCCCGCTTCTCTGTATTCTGAAAAGCTCTCTGCTCACAATGAAAGAGGATGCATTGCAGGCAGAGCAAGAGGTAATGGAGCCATGAACCATACAGGATGATTGCACACAGCCCAGCCTCATGTCATCCCAACATGGATTGTTTGACAATAAGGAAGAGGAGGAGGTGGAGGACAAGCAGGAGCTACTTTCCTGCGCTATAGACAGTACTACAAGCACAACTGTCATACCATCTGTTCAGCGTGGATGACTTGAGGACAGGGAGGAGGAGAAGGAGGAGGAGGAGGACAGCATGGTCATTCATCCTGTTGGTGAGGACACGAAAATCTTGCCTGTTAGCAGTCTAGCACTCATGGCAAACTTTATGTTGCGCTGCCTTTCCAGTGACCCTCGCATTATCAAAATTTGTGCTGACACTCATTACTGGTTGGTGACACTTCTAGACCACGCTACAAGGAGAAGTTTCAATCTCTTCTTGCAGAGGCAGATAAGTGTACTAAAATGTTGCAGTACCAAAGGCTATTGTTGCAGAATTATTAAAAAAATTCCCATCTGAAAACACTGGCAGCAGAGGTCACAGTTAGTGTTGAGCGATACGATACTGCAAATATCGGGTATCGGCCGATATTAGCTCTATCGGCCTTTCGATAATTCGTTTCGATATTTTCGTCTTATCGAATACCGGAATCGGAAGTTCCCATAATTCTTTGCGAGGCAATGTGATTTTAGTCAGCCAATGAGGAATCTGTTGTGAATGGGTTTGAGATGAGTTCTGAGCAGAGGCTCCCTCTGGTGGTTACAAGCGGTACTAGTGAGGATTGGGAATCAGGTGTTACTGATTGGTCTTATTTAAGGGAATCATTTTCCCATCAGGGTTGCCGGTGATCAATTGTTCTGGTCTGAATCCTTCTTTCCAGTTTCCCTTGTAGCCTGCTGTGTCGTGTCTGCATCTCCTGCTGTCAGATAAGACAATTTCTTATTTTGTGTTTTTGCTATATTTTTGCATTTTGTCCTGCACTTCTGTGGGGGCCTTCTGGTCCCCTCCGGGGCTTTTGCCCTCTCAGTTTAGTCCAGCCACTGTGTTTTGTACTTTTGCTTTTTGCAGTTTTTTCAGTGGCTGCTGTTTTTGTTACACCAGAGAACTAATTTAGGTGGTAGAGGTCGTGTGATCTCAGGTGATTTTGAAATTAGTATGTTGGTGTTTTTCAGGGTTTTCTGGGATTGCAGTAAGTACCCTTCCTGTCCTTTTCTATTTAGATAGTTTGGGCCCCAGCGTTTGCTCATACTATTTTCTTTCTGTGTCAGTATTTCCTCTTGTCTAACCGCCATTACATGTTTGGGGGCTTTCTATTATCTTTGGGGTTCTGCTCCGGGGCAGATAGCTTTCCTATTTCTATCTTTAGGTGTAGTTAGTTTCTCAGGCTGTGACGAGGCGTCTAGGACCATCGTAGGAACGCTCCACGGCTGCCTCTAGTTGTGGTGGTTAGTCAGGGTACTGCAATCTCATAGATTCCAACTGCTCTGGTGTATTTCCTTTTTTACCTGCACTCCTCAGCTACCGTAACATAACAGGAATCCTAAGAAGTGTGGGCACATCCTGTACTGCTGCGGTCATGTTAACTAATGGCATGGCTGTGATTGGATGCTGAAATGATGTCAGAATGCACTATAAAAGGCGCCGCCGCCATTTTAGCGTCACTGTGCTGTGAATTCAGTAAGGGACAGAACGCTGCTGTGCTGACTCTGAGGGACAGTTAGAGATTGCGATTTAGTGTACTGTGCTGTAGGCAGGCTAGCACCAACCGCTGTGTAAAGCTTCCTTTTGCCTGCAGTGTTGTTTTAACAGCTCTGCAAGGTGTGTGTGAGTGCAGGTGACGCTGCAGTTTGCTCTGCATGCAACGCTGTCTGTAGGCATCTGCACATGTCACTCACAGACTCTTTTTTTTTTCCTTCAGTGTAATTCTTGCAGCTCCATGCAATTTAACTATTAGTGTGACGCGCTTCCATCCGTATCCAATACATTGGTTGCAAACACTATAGAAGTAGACAAAGGAGTAGCCTTTCACAGATTGTGAACAGTTGTGTTTCAGTGTTCACTTCAGTCTGTGTTTTTTATTTTTTGAGTGCACATCACGCTCCAGTTACTTGTTCAAGCACTGCTACTTGTACTCTGCTGAGCGTGTCTCAGTGGCTCATCCTTTTCATTTATCTCCAATTGGTTCTGCTCCATTCCATTTAAAATATAATCTATTAGTGTGACGCGCTTCCATCCGTATACAATACATTGGTTGCAAACACTATAGAAGTAGACAAAGGAGTAGCCTTTCACAGATTGTGAACAGTTGTGTTTCAGTGTTCACTTCAGTCTGTGTTTTTTATTTTTTGAGTGCACATCACGCTCCAGTTACTTGTTCAAGCACTGCTGCTTGTACTCTGCTGAGCGTGTCTCAGTGGCTCATCCTTTTCATTTATCTCCAATTGGTTCTGCTCCATTCCATTTAAAATATAATCTATTAGTGTGACGCGCTTCCATCCGTATACAATACATTGGTTGCAAACACTATAGAAGTAGACAAAGGAGTAGCCTTTCACAGATTGTGAACAGTTGTGTTTCAGTGTTCACTTCAGTCTCTGCGTAATAACCACACTTAGGCCTTATAACTTTTCTGACTTTCTTTATCAATCTACCAAGATGAAGAAGTCAGTGAGTAAGGCACGTGGTCGTGGAGTTTCAGCAGGGAGAGGACGTGGGGATTCTGTGGCTGCTGCCGCCCTCAGTGACACAGCATCCACCAGTTTTACCCATGAGCGTTCCTTTATGCGCACTTTGGTAGGAGCTCGGCGTGCCCCCCTGCTGCTGGAAGAACAAATTGAAGCCGTTGTTGGTTGGATGGCAGCCAATGCATCGACTTCAATTCCTTCCACCTCCTCTCAGGAACACAACACTGTTGAGCAACCATCTGTCTGTTCACCGCCTGTCAAATTGCCCAGGCAGTCAGAGAGTTCTGTACAGGAGCCAGCTGAGTCTCTGCTTCTGTTCTCAGAATCTGTTGGCTCGCAAACACGGGCACAGGCAAGCAGCATTCTGCAATTTGAAGAAGAGGGAGTATGCAGTGATGCGCAACAGCTGTGTCTCTCTCAATCTGAAGAGGCGGGTGAGCCAGTGCCGATGGACAGCACGCCGCAGAACCATCTTATGATGATGATGAGACTCAGGTGCCAGGTTTTGTGGAGCATGGTGCTGCCCAGACCATCCAACAGCAGCAGGTGTTGGAAGAGGGTAGTGGAGATGATGAAGTCCGAGACCCAACATGGCGTGAGCAACAGGAAGGTGGTGGGAGCAGCTCTGTGGAAGAGATTGTCCCAACGGTACAAAGAGGAGGGAGAGGTAGGCTGCAGACTCGCTTGCCTGTAGCCTCCAGTTTGGCACCTGTTGGGAGCAGTTCTCTTAGAACTGTCAAAATTGGCGCTCCCATGACTTGCACTGCGTGGTCCTTTTTTGACAGACTTGTAGATGATATTTGCTATGTTCAATGCAAGCTGTGTAAGCAAAAAGTTAAAAGAGGTAAAAATATCAGGAACCTGAATACCACAAATATGTGGAAACATGTACGGACAAAGCACGTAGCTGGTTCCAAAGACACACTGGAGATGTATGCCAACCTACAGCAGCACCTACATCTTTAGGTCATGTTCGAGCCTCTACCTCCAGCTCTCACACACCTGGTTCGGCTTCCTCACAGGATCTCCATGGAAGAACCTCGGTCACTGTTGTCCATAGACAAACTGTTATTCCACCCACTGCAGCAAGTTCACAGTCATCGTCACACTCCCAGAACAAAAAACAGCCATCGGTAACACAGGCATGGGATAAAAGACGGCCATACTCGGCAAACCATCCACGAGCACAGGCTCTGAATGCTGGCCTTGCAAAACTCCTGTCCCTTGAAATGCTGTCATTCAGGCTGGTGGAGACTGACAGTTTCAGGAACTTTATGGCATTGGCAGTCCCACAATATAATGTGCCAAGCCGATTTTATTTCAGCAGGCAAGCTGTCCCTGCTCTGCAAAAACATGTCGAGGGAAACATTAAACATGCGCTACTAAACGCCGTCAGTAGCAGGGTCCACCTGACCACCGATGCGTGGACCAGTACCCATGGCCAGGGACGATACCTTTCCCTCACTGCCCATTGGGTCAATGTTGTGGAGCCGGGTACAGATCATGCCAGTGGCGCTGTACGTGTTCTGCCAACTCCAAGGATTGCAGGAATCCAGTCTGTGCACATTGATTCCTCCTCCTACTCCAGTTCCTCAGAATCATCGCTGCACGAGCCGTCACGGTATACCTCCACATGGACCCGTGAACGCTTACCTGTTGCGACCGATATGAGCACAGCCGTGGCCAAACGTCAACAGGCCGTACTGAAATTAATTCCCATGGGGAATTGAAGCCACACAGCGCAGGAGCTCTGGGATGCCATCAAGCAGGAGAGCGACGTGTGGTTTTTGTCAGCTAATCTCCAGCCAGGCTTGGTAGTGTGTGACAATGGCCGAAATCTGGTGGCAGCTCTGGGCCTTGGCAACCTCACTCACATACCATGTAGGCACCTGTGCTCAACTTGGTCGTGCAGAGTTTTTTGAGGGACTATCCGGATCTTGATGCACTGCTGCACAAGGTCCGCCTAGAGTGCGCTCACTTGCGACGTTCCAGCATGGCCAGATCGCGCATTGCAGCTCTGCAAGTCAGATTTCGCCTTCCTGAACATCGCATCATATGTGACGTACCCACCAGGTGGAATTCCACGTTACATATGTTGGAGCGGTTGTGTGACTCCTGGCCAGCCTGGTTACAGCACGACAGCTGTTTCCTGGCAGTGTGAACGTCAATTATCCTCCAATAAGTTGTGCTGTCGTGTTGCATTCGGGTTAGCCGACTCTATGGTGCCTGCAGTTTAGGTGATTCCTATGTGTGCTGTGGGATATGTAAATAAAGGCGGTTTCCATTGTGACAATAGGATAAGCACCCACTGTAGGACTGTGTGATTCGGTAACTGCGGACGGCTTGCGTCCTGTCAACTTACATTTTCATGGGTGCGTTCTTCTACCCGTCCGGGGTCCAGTACCGTCAAGTGGTTCTCCCCAGTGCCTTTGGCCTAGGTGCCTCCATCTCCGTATCCGAGTTCCAGCAACGTCTGCTGGTCCTTTGTAGTGCTTTGGAGCACAGGTACCTCCTGCTTAGTAACCGTGTCACAGTAACGTCAGCTGGTACTCGGTTGTGACATTGCCTCTTTTCCTTCTGCTACCCGTCCGGGGTCCAGTACCATCAAGTGGTTCTCCCCAGTGCCTTTGGCCTAGGTGCCTCCATCTCCGTATCCGAGTTCCAGCAACGTCTGCTGGTCCTTGGTAGTGCTTTGGAGCATAGGTACCTCCTGCTCAGTAACCGTGTCACAGTAACGTCAGCTGGTACTCGGTTGTGACATTGCCTCTTTTCCTTCTGCTACCCGTCCGGGGTCCAGTACCGTCAAGTGGTTCTCCCCAGTGCCTTTGGCCTAGGTGCCTCCATCTCCGTATCCGAGTTCCAGCAACGTCTGCTGGTCCTTGGTAGTGCTTTGGAGCACAGGTACCTCCTGCTTAGTAACCGTGTCACAGTAACGTCAGCTGGTACTCGGTTGTGACATTGCCTCTTTTCCTTCTGCTACCCGTCCGGGGTCCAGTACCGTCAAGTGGTTCTCCCCAGTGCCTTTGGCCTAGGTGCCTCCATCTCCGTATCCGAGTTCCAGCAACGTCTGCTGGTCCTTGGTAGTGCTTTGGAGCACAGGTACCTCCTGCTTAGTAACCGTGTCACAGTAACGTCAGCTGGTACTCGGTTGTGACATTGCCTCTTTTCCTTCTGCTACCCGTCCGGGGTCCAGCACAGTCAGCTGGTCCTCGTTACTTCCATTGTCTCTTGCTCCATCTGATACCCGTCAGGGTTCCAGTAACGTCAGCTGTTTCTCGGAAATTAGACGACCTTAAAGACCACCCAGAAGAAGATGACGACAACAAGGACGACGAGCATGAAGCCAACCAGCCTGAACACCATCACAAAGAAAAAATAAAAGATTACCCAGAAGAAGATCACCAACAGGACAAAGAAGGTTAAGACAAACTACAAGATACAGAACAAGAGACAGAAGAACAATAAGCAAAAGATCAAAAAGCAGAAGAACATGAAGTATAAGACCAAAATGAAGAGCAAAATATATGCTCTAATTTCTAAGCAGAAGAAGACTAAGCAGTGTATGGGGGTGAGTCCGTTCCTCCTCGTGGTGCCCCTGGAAAATGCCTGCTGCTGCAGGCTAAACTGAACACGGACAAATACTGTTGTAATTTAAATCTTTTTTGACAGCAAGAACGGAAGGATGAACAATTCATACTTTTACAGATTACAAGTACAGGAATCTCTGTCACAAATAAGAATATGATGAAGAAGATGAAGAGGAAAGAAGATGAAGAATTTGAATATGAAGAAGATTAATTAGTTTAATAATAACAATATGAGTAATGTAAACAAAAACATGAATAGCAAGAAGTTTAAGAAGAAGATTAAGAAGGTGAAGATGAAGAATAATTTGATGAGAAAGATGATGCTGCTGAAGATTATGAAGGAGAAAGTGTGGCACTGGCAAAAGTTAAAAAGGTGAAGAGCATGGAAGTTGTGAAACATACATATTTGCCAAAATAGAAAAAAGGTTAACAACATTGTCAATTTGTTAGTCAATCCAAACGTATTTCCAAAAAAATATATATTAATGCTATTCCAATGCATTGGGTTAAACATGTATGCCTTTATTGTCTCCTCAACCTCCCCCAATACATTCTACATTAGTCTTTGTTGTTTTCCTTCATGTACAATTAACCAACAAGGCAAGAATGGTTTTTTTTTAATGTCGATATTTGGTTCCCATAGACTTACATTGGACTTCCGGTATCGGAATCGGATATCGACGATATTTAGTGATATCGGCGATACCATTTCGATACGATATTTTTAGATATCGAGCAGTATCGCTCAACACTAGTCACAGTTCTTTGGATCGAAAAGGAGTAGAGGCGAGAGAGACACAACTCCAATCCAGCAGAGGTTGGGTAACACTGGCAAAGTTCTAGGACAGTTTTCTCAGTACGAGGGGTACTCTCACAGAGAGTGCAAAGTTTGGGAAGATGCTGAGGGAGTACCTTGCTGACCGTACCAACGTCCTCTGTGATTGCTCTGTGCCTTTTAATTATTGGGTATCCAAGCTGGACACGTGGCATGAACTGGCCTGCCCTGCCGCTAACGTTTTATCAGCACAAATAGTCCAAAAAAGTGCATACATGATGCCGAACTGTGGGAAAATTAATGTCCCACACAAAGAGAAAGGAGACAACTGCTCCAATAAGACATGTGCATAGAAGGAGAAGACAGAGCAATCAGGTGAGTATAATAAAATCCATATTTTTTTGAAGAATAAATCAAAAGGTAATTATACAAAGTACTAAATAAGACAATAAATAGACTGTAGCAGGAAAACCAAAGGCACCACTGGGAAAGATCCAAGCGTTCCTTATTGCATTCCCAAAATTCAAGTTATATAATAGTTCTAAAGTGCTAATGTGCAAAGTTCTGGAACGCTTTTCTCAGACCCTCCCATCTCCCTGGCTCAGAATTGTGGGGTACTGTCACAAGCACTGGAAAGTTTGGGAATATGTTAAAGGAGTACCTTGCTAACCGTACCAACGTACTTCATGATTCCCCTGTGCCTTTTAATTATTGGGAATCCAAGCTGGACACGTGGCATGAGCTGGCTCTCTACGCCTTGGAGGTCCTGGCCTGCCCTGCCGCTAGCGTTTTGTCAGAGCGTGTTTTTAGTGCTGCTGGTGGAGTTATAACTGATAAGTACATCTGCAGGTCAACTGAAAATGCTAACAGGCTGACTCTTATAAAAATGAACAAGGGCTGGATTGGGGAAGACTTCTCTTCACAGCTGAATGATAACAGCGAAACATAACCTCCAATACAGTGTCTTTTTTGGAAGGTGTATTCCCATGCACCTCTTCACGCCCACACATGGGTATACGCTTCATGAGTTTGACTATTTGGTGTGTTATACTTCTTCTTCTCCTCATCCTCATCATCCACCGCCACTAGATCCACATGGTGACCGTTGTCCATGACGCAACAGCCAACTTATTGTGTAAAAGGGTGTTTGATGCCCTTTAAAATAATGTTTACACAGCATGTTAATGTGTACCCCCCAGGGAGAAATGTTTGTCAGCCCATACACTTAGTGTATGAGCATTCCAAGTATAGGAGACCCGCTCTTTTAAACTGAGAAGTAGAGTTGATCGAAACAGGTCGGTCAGATTCAAAAGTTGCCGACTTTAGCCAAAGTTGAGTTTCGTCAACCGAAACCCTACCATAGCGTGAGTTCAGCCATGCGGTTGTCGAAACGAGCGCCAAAGTTATATTTCCAAGAATGCTGGTGCCTTTTTTCAGCCAATGAGCAAGGACGTACACTGTGGGCAACGAAATGACATGGGCAGCGTCCACCACCATCGTAGAGAAGGGCATTGCAGTGATTGGCTTGCTTTGGGGGGCGTCATAGTGTCTATAAAAGCCTGGACCGCCAACCTCCATTTACTTCTGCTGATCTTAACAGTATGGAGAGGTTGCTGACGGTGTTTATCAGTAGGGAGAGAGTTAAGGCTGGAAAGAGAAGTTCTTCTGTGCTTGTATTGATAGCAATTGTGCTGTACAGTTAGTGTGCAGTGAGAAGGGAGGATTTTCTTGTGTGCAGCAGCGCTGGTTATTAGGCTGCCTGATAGCTGTATTGCTGTGTGTACACTGCTGTGCAGACTGCTTTTTACACAGCACTAATACTTTTAGTCTTTTTTTTCTGCACTGTTACCGAGCGTTCATTTTTTCCCACACAGTATAGAGCTGTACGCTCCTGACACACTACCGTGTACCGGCTGGTATCACGGACAAATACATGCTGACTATCTGTGTGTGACTCTGGAAATATATTCGGAGATTTCAATTTTCCCCTACACTATACAGTCCCTGACAGAAGTTATGTCGCTTATCCATGTTATGTAAATCAAAGTTTATAACCTAACGTTAAATTCATCCATTGGTTTTATAAATTACTATTTTGAAAGCTGAAACCCTCCCAAATTTGGT
Organism: Oophaga sylvatica; assembly: GCA_033576555.1. Lineage (NCBI taxonomy): Eukaryota > Metazoa > Chordata > Amphibia > Anura > Dendrobatidae > Oophaga > Oophaga sylvatica. The sequence continues at coordinate 27,432 of JARQOD010001311.1, forward strand.
TTAGGTTAAGAAAATAAATTGGCATCATTGCTGAAATATTGATCATTTAATGAACAGAGAATGGTCAGATTTTGGCAAGACAAAAGTTTTGTCGACCACAGAAAGTAATGTGATATTCAAACAAATAATTATCTTAAAATACAAATATATGTTGCATAACATTGGTGAATTAAGTTGTGTTGCTATTAGAGTCATATTTAATATTTTGTGTGACTTCCATGAGCTTGAAGGACTGCATCCATGCGGTTCAACAATGATTCATACAATTTATTAATGAAGTCATCAGGAATAGCAAAGAATGCAGTCTTGCATGCCTCCCAGAGTTCATCTAGATTCCTTGGATTTGTCTTCCAAGCTTCCTCTTTCATCCTACCCCAAACATGCTCAATGATGTTCATGTCTGGTGACTGGGCTGGCCAGTCATTGAGCACCTTGATCTTTTTTTGCCTTGAGGAACTTTGTTCCAGAGATGGATGGATGTGATGGAGCACCATCCTGCTCCAAAATTTGACCCCTTTAATGATTTGAAATGTAAGAGGTAGCTAATACTTCTTGATATTTTAGCTATTGATATTGCCTTCCACCTTGTAAATGTTTCGCACACCCCATACTGAATTTAACCCCAGACCATAATCTTTCAACCGCCAAATTTAACTGTTTTCTGGGTGTATTTTGGATCCATATGGGCTCCAGTAGGTCTCCTGCAGTATTTGTGGCAGCTGTGGTGTAATTCTACTGAAGATTCATCAGAGAAATCCACCTTCTGTCACTTTTCCAGCGTCCATCTGTTTAGCAGGCTGTGGGACTTTGCAAATGCCACATGGTTTTTTATTTGCCTTTTGTTTAGTGCTGGCTTCTGGGCACTGAATCGACCATGGAGGCCATTTCAAGACAGAATCCTACAAACTGTTCTAGTTGACACAGGGACTTGAGGTGACCAGGCCTGTTGGAGCTCTTCTGCAGTGGAAGAGGGGGAAGAGGATTTTCTAACAAACAAACATTCCTCCTGAGCAGTTGTCTTGCGGGTCTGCCGGACCTGGGCTTGTCAAACCCATCTCCAGTCTCTTCAAATCTTTTTTTAATTCTTTGTACTTGACGCTGAGACACACCAAAGGTGCCAGCCACCTCTGCAGTGGATCTGGTCTTCAGCCTCTTGATAATCAAGGATTTGGTCGCAGGGTGGATTTTTGGCATGTTGTCAGAGCTCAAGTTGCAGTTCAAGTGAAGGTCTGGAGTGCTGGGTTTCTTTTTGTACACACCCACTTATTAACCGATCATTTACTGAGCACTGGTCAGGATGTAAACTAGGATTGTCTTGCCAAAACCTGACCATGCTGTGTTCATTAAATGATCAATATTTCAGCATTGATGCCAATTTATTTTCTTAACCTAAACCAAATTTGGGAGGGTTTCAAGAGTAATTTATACAACCAATGGATGAATTTAACGTCAGGTTATAAGCTTTGATTTACATAACATGGATAAGCGACATAACTTCTGTCAGGGACTGTATACACCTGGTATCTTCTGATACAGTACCATATATATGCTGTTTGTATTATGGTCAAATCCATACTGAGAGAGCGTCTGTGTGTTACTACGGAAATAAATACGGAGATTTAAATTTTTCCCTACACCGTATACAGCTGTACGCTCCTCATACAGTACCGTATATCTGCTGGTATTACGGTCAAAACATACTGAGTGAGCGTCTGTGTGTGACTCCGGAAATAAATACGGAGATTTAAATTGTCCCCTACACCATTTATAGCTGTCCGCTACTGATACAGTACCGTATATCTGCTGGTATTACAGTCAAATCCATACTGAGAGAGCGTCTGTGTGTGACTCCGGAAATAAATACGGAGATTTCAATTTTCCCCTACACCGTATACAGCTGTACGCTCATCATACAGTATGGTATATCAGCTGTTATTACGGTCAAATCCATACTGAGTGAGTGTCTGTGTCTGACTCCGGAAATATATACGGAGATTGAAATTTTCCCCTACACCGTATACAGCTGTACACTCGTCATACAGTACCATATATCTGCTGCTATTTTTGGTACATTTTCCCAAACATGAGGAAGTATTGTGGAAGAGGCCGCGGACGTGGGCGAGGGGGGGCAGCTGGTACTGATGATGGTTATGGTGCATCTGCTGGTAGTGCCAAAAGCACAATAGCACCTAAGGCAGGAGCCTGCATCATTGTCTGGCTCCTGAAGGCCAGGAAGGCTCCCTTTTCTGCGAGTAGGTAAACCGCTTTAACAGCCGGAGCATCAGGAACAGGTTTTGGCTTACATTGCCGAAACAGCCTCCAGCTCTATCGCCTCCTCTTCTGAAGTTTCAAAAACTGCAAGCACTGAGTCGTCAGTGCAGGCTCCTGCTCAGGAAAACACCTTTTCTTGTGTCCTTCACCCCCACCAAAAGTGAAGGATGCGGCAGGCCACATTTCAGATTACTCCCTGAAGCTCTTTTCACATACCATGCCTAATTTATCAAGTGAAATCCTGAATTCCCCAGTCCAAGATGAATATGACATGGAGTGCACTGATGCACAGCCAGTGCTATATGATTCTGCTGGTACATTCACCCAGAGCACTGCATTGTCCTCGCAGTCTACTGAGCCAGATTCTGACCCTGATGAAACTCAGGTACCCCTTCCCGCATACTCTACCACCTTACACGGTGACACAGAGGAAGGTGCAGATGAAATTGAAGAGGAGTTGATGGATGACCAATTTGTTGACCATGATTGGCATCCATTGGGGAAGAGGGTGCCACTGGCAATAGCTCAGAAGAGGAGGAGGATCCGCAGCAGGCATCGACATCGCAGCTGGGGTTATCTGGCAGGCCCGTAGCAGTCCAAAAACATGTTAAAAAAACAAAAAGTGTTGCAGGACAGCTTGGCCAGATGGTCTAATTAGCACAGCGTGCAAGCCCTGAAAATTTATCCCATAGTAGGAAGAGTGCAGTGTAGCACTTTTTTTACCAAAATCCTATTGATGAGGCAAAGGTTATCTGTAAGAAGTGTGGAAGGACCTTTAACCGAGGGAAAAATCCCCGAAATTTGAATACCAGTTGCATGCTTACACATGTAAACACCATGCACTTGCAAGCATGGACGGACTACAAATCCTCACTGGCTTTGAACGCCTACATTGCCAAACTGATCTTATTAGAGATGATGCCCTTCCGTTTGATTGAAAGCGCAGCATTCCGAGAGCTCATGGCCTACGCTGTCTCACGCTATGACCTACCCAGTCGGCACTTCTTTTCTAGAAAAGCCATCCCTGCCCTCCACCTGCATGTGAAAGACCGCATTGTCCATGCACTCAAACAATCAGTGAGTGGAAAGGTGCACCTCACAACAGATGCATGGGCCAGTGGGTATGGCCAGGGCCGTTACGTGTCCATCACTGCGCACTGGGTGAATGTGGTGGATGCAGGGTCCACAGTGGACAGCGGCGGTGGGACAGTGCTGCCTAGCCCACGGTATAGGCAACAGTTGGCTGTAGGCGTTCGACCCTCCTCCTCCAGAAGCGAAAGCTCATCGACAGAGCACAATCGCACGAGCACTCCATCCGCAGCTGCCAGTGTTGCACACGAGGTGTCTCACTATGGAACAGCTAGTGGCAAGCGTCAGCAGGCTGTTTTAAAGATGATGTCTTTGGGCGACAACAGACACACCGCGGAGGTACTGGCCGACTACTTGCAGCGCAAGAAACACAGTCACGGCTGTGCAGTCTACATCTTGAGCCAGGCAACTAGTCCGTGATAACGGCCATAATTTTGTGGCGGCCATAGCCCTGGCAAAACTCAGATACATACCTTGCCTGGCTCACACCTTGAACCTGGTGGTGCAGTGCTTCATAAATAATTATCCGGAGTTACCAGCCCTGCTCCATAAGGTGCGAAGACTGTGCTTGCACATCCGTCGCTCGCCCGTAGACTCCAGTCGTATGCAGAGGCTGCAGTGATCGCTCCACCTCCTCAAGCACTGCCTGATCATAGACTTTGCAACAAGGTGGAACTCCACCATACACATGGTTGAGAGGCTGTGGGAACAGAGGCTGTAATGCATTTGTGGAAGGATACACGGGCAGGCCATTTGAGGGCAGACATGGAGTTGTCGAGTGTGCAGTGGTCAAAGCTGAAAGACCTCTGTAAAGTCCTTCAGTGTTTTGAGGAATGCACATGGCTGGTAAGCGCAGACGATGCCATCATAAGCATGAGCATCCCACTTATGCGTCTGCTCATGCAAACTTTGATGCACATTAAGGATCAGGCGTCTGCAGCGGAGGAGGAGGGAAGCCTTGATGACAGTCAGGCATTGTCTGCTCAGGGAACTGTCCTGGATGAGGTGGAGGAAGAAGAGGAGGAGGAGGAGGAGGGGGATGATTATTTTGGGGAGGAGGATGCTTCTCGGGGGCAAGAGAAAATGTTGGCTTACCAAGGTCAGGTACAGGGTTTGTGCGTGACTGGAGGGATGTGGATTTGGCAGAAAGTGCTCCTCCACCCACCACTGGCAGTGCATCATTGACACCTGGAACATTGGCCCACATGTGTGATTATGTCTTGCAGATCCTAAAAAGAGACTCCCGCATTGCCAAAATTATGAAGGATGACGACTACTGGTTGGCCAGCAACCTCGATCCACTCTATAAAGGCAAATTACAGAACATCATGCCACAGGAGAACTTAGAGCTAATATTGGTGAACAAACAAGCAACTCTGGTAAACCATTTGTTGGAGGCATTCCCAGCACACAGCAGCGGTGCAGGTTCTACCACGAGCCATACTTGGCAACATGGAAGAGGTGTTCGTGGTGCACACAGCCGAAGTGTCGTTGGAGACAGGGGTTTCATGATCATGACCATGTTGTGGACTGATTTCTCGAGTACTACTCACACAACGGGTAATACTAAATTGATTGCAACAGACAGGAGACAGCAGTTGTCAACTTTGGTTCAAAATTACCTCTCCGCCCCTATCGATGTTCTCCCTCACAGTTCATTCCCCTTTGACTAATGGGTGTTATATTTTGGCAGCTGAGGAGAATAAGCAAAAACGGCAATACACCAGAGAGGCTGGAACCTATTGGATTGCAGTAACCTGAACTAACCACACAACTAGAGGTAGCCGTGGAGCGTTCCTACGTTGATCCTAGACGCCTCGTCACAGCCTGAGAGATAACTACACCTGTTATAGAAATTTAATTAGGATAAATTTATCCTTCAGTGTTTGCTGCTTGCCGTTCCAAATTCTCTATTAAATGTCTTTTTGAGCGCTCAGAACGAAATGAAACTGTCCACAACGGAAGTGTCACTATAACAGTTCGTCAAGACCTCTCATTTATTATTCATTCAAGGTTTTATACGTTTACAAAAAGGGGCTGGTTAGTCAATTAACATACAATTAAAAGCTGCTAGATTATTGGCTGTTCTAGTGTAAGTATGATAATTATGATAAAAGGGCTGAAGTTGCAGATTCATTGTTTTATGTTCTTTTGCCCTAGCTTTCTTGCATGACTAGAAAAGTAAACAATAGATATCTAACTAAGACTCTATGTACTTGTTCCTTATGAAGGCCAGAGTCGTTTAAAAAGACTGATTATAGCTGGCATCAGCTTTTGCATAGATATGTGTGAGCACAGGATTTTTATCAAGTGAGATCTATCTAACTGTGAATGCATATATATGAATATACTTTGAATATATGGAATACATATATATTTCCATGACAGTCCCCCCTTAGATACCACTTGCCCTAAAAACCTGCTCCTGTCCCAAAGCGCTGCAACTCTTTTGTGCTGCCGGTGGGTTGAGAATATGCCTAGCGCATGCCTCCCCCACCGAATACAGACTTTTTGCAAATGGGCGGTCAGGAGGACTGTCCCTGTCGGGGGTTTATGTGTTTGCAATCATAGTCTCTTTATTTAACTGCATGTTCAGAAAAAAAAGTGTGTATTCTTCATCAGGTAGGTCATCTGTCTGATCAGTCAGAGCATCCACGACATCCTTCATAGCTTAGGTGTCTCTCCTGGTACGGGAGCTTCCTTGCAATGCGATACGTGGATCCAAGCAGGCTTTCCCTCTAGTTACACAGAGGTTGGTGTCATCTGGGGCTCTTGGACTGGACCATCAAATCTGGCAGTGAAGAGAAAAACTCGAGAATGGACATTAGTTTTTTTTTTTTTTTGACCAATTCAATTACATAAGCAAACAAGATATCATTTTGCATATTCTGCTGCTGAGGGAATAATGCACCTAACTTGGGACTAGACCCAAACAAAATTTCGCATGATGAAAGCTTTTCTGGGTCTCTGGGAGTGTGCCTTACGCTAAACAGTGCAATTGGGAGTGTGTCATGCCATGGTTTGCGTGTCTCTTGGGCAATTTTTAACATCCTATTCTTAAGTGTTCCGTTCAGTTTTTCTACCTTCCTGCTGCTCTGGGGGTGGTAAGGAGTGTGTAGGCCTAAATCTGACCCTACTGTTAACCAGATCTCTTGTGTCAGATTTGCTGTGAATGCGGGCCCCTGATCACTTTCTATCATTTCTGGAACCCCGTATCTGCACACTATTTTCTGAAAGTAGCTTCTTTGCAGCAGTCTTTGCTGACTTGGAAGGCTTCTGTCCATCTTGAAAATACTTCTTTGACCACAATGGCGTATTTGAATCCTTCACTTGGCGATATCTGGATGTGGTCTATCTGGATCCTCTGAAGCTGGTAGAGTGGTCTTTCCAGATGAGGTGAGGGGGACTTTCTTCCATACGTCCAGGCTTGCATTTGCCGCAGGTCAGACAGCTGCTGGTGAATTTGGCTGTTAGGGTGGAGATCCCTGAAGCGAACCAGTAAGCACCAATCAGATCATTCATCTGTGTCTTTGATATGTGGGTGTGGGTCCATGTGCCCATTGGACCACCATAGGGTGCATACTTTTGGTAGGCAGAGTTTGAAGTCCATTATTGATAGTCTTCCTTCTTCACGTGTTGCTTTTTTCGCATTCAGTTCTTCTTCTCCTTTTGGAGCTTGGTCTTGCAACTTCTTGAGCAGATCCCAGGACGTCTTTTTGTCAGGTTTCTTGTCTTCAGTCGTCATGTAGTAGCCGTCCGGCTCTACGACCTCTCCCACTTCTCCATGCTGTCTTCCCTTGGCCGCTTCTTTGGCTGCCATGTCCGCCATGTTATTGCCTCACGCCTCTTCTGTTCTCAGTTTTCCATGCACTTTGATTTTTCAAATTGCCACCATTTTGGAAGTTGGAGTACACCCAGCAGGTCCCTGAAGGCTCCATGATGCTTCACGGTTGTCCCGTTTGCTGTGATGAAGTCCCTTGTAGCCCAGATGGGCTCAAAGTCGTGTGCTATGCCATGCGAGTACCTGTAGTCGGTGTAGATGTTTGCAGTCTTGCCTTCTGCCATCTGGCAGGCCTTCGTCAGCTATCAGTTCTGCTTCCTGGGCTGACAGGCTAGGTGACAGACTTCTGGACCACAGGATTTCTTTGATTGCTGGTCACTGCACTTCCTGTGTGGAAACTTCTTCATCATCTGCAAATCTGGAGCCATCCAAGTAGAGGATAAATTCTGTAAATTTTGTTCTGGAAAATCCATATTGTATCCCCCCTTGGGAGTGGGAGTAGAGTAGCCGGGATGAGGACTGTAGGTCTGGAGACGGTGACATTATGAGACAAAGGCGATAGAGGCGCCACAAAGATGCCTGGCGGTGGGGAGATTATTGTTGGTTGAGCTTGATTGAAGATTGCCAAGATGTCATGTGGAGTGAGAGTTTCCAGTGGCTGTCCAAGAGTGATGTCAGCAGTCTTGTCCAGGAAGGTGTGTGCTGCAGATACTGCCATCAGGCAGGAGGGTGCTCCTCTTGCAACTGGATCCAAGCGGGCTGAGAGGCAGCCTAAAAGTCTCTGTTTTCCCCCGTGAATCCGTGCCAGGACTCCAGTAGCATGACCTTCTTTCTTCCATCAGGTAGACGGAAAGACTTCTCGTAGTCAGGTATGCCTGGTATTGGCGCTGAGACTGTGGAGTTCTTCCAATCTCCTGAATGGGTTGAAGGCTGCGTCTGATAGAAGGAGCGGGGTTGCGTTGATGCAAGCGCACAGAGGCTGCATTAGGACTGAGGCATCAGGGATCCAGGTTCTGCAATATGACACTAGACCAGGGAAGGCCTGCAGCATTCTTGGAGTTGTTGGGGGAGCCATCTTCTCCACAGTGGTCTTCCAGTCTTTTGACATGTGTTTCGTCTGATGGGCAATACAGTGTCCCAGGGATGTAACTTGCTTCTGACATCACTGGACTTTGTTCTTCCAAACCTTGCGATGCTGTTCTTCCAGGCAGAGTAGGAGAGACAAGGAATGGACTGTGCAGGTGTCGATGTCAACCACACAAAAGAGAAGGTCATCCACGTGTTGTAGAAGAGTGACTCTTGCATATTCTGCAATCCAGTTGACGAGGATGGGGGACATTGTCTTGGTGAAACTTGAAGGGCTTGTTTTGAGCACCTTGAGGCAACACTGTCCATATGCACTGCACTGGTGCGTGAAGGCAGGCCTCCAGGTGGAGGGGAAACACTGAAGAAGGTACTAGCCAGGCTGATCACCGTGAATACCGTTACGGTGACTGGGACTCTTGAGAGCAGAGTGTGACGGTTCAGCACTGTTGGGGTTTCAAATACCGTAGCCTCTTTTACGGCCTCCAGGCCTTGCACCATTCTGAACTCAGTGGGGTTTACAGTCTTTTTCTTTACTGTGGAAAGCTGGGATTGATTCCGATGGGCGAGGCAGCCCAGTTTTGCCTTGTCCTTCACTATGCGGCAGAGGGCTCCCACTCCCGGCACAGAGCTGGCGGGAAAACAAGCCGCCTACTAGGATCCACATCATGAGAGATAACGACCAGCTGGCTTTCTTGTTCTCCACCAAGGCAGTCACTGTGTTAGCACCTGCTCTGGTCACGGGGGGTCTTCTTGTTAGGACGTCTCCTTCACCGGGCTGCTTTTTTTCTCAGCACGGGCCATCAGTAGTTTCTTTTTCTCCAGCTCGGTCTCAGGTCAGTATTTGTGCACAAGTTTGAAGAGCTGAGTGGCCTTTTTGCCGGTCTAGGGCTTGGGTGAACTAGTTGATTGCAGGGGGCACCTCATGGTGCTTGCAAAAGATGAACCTCTGGCGTTGGAGCCGGATGAGGTGTTGCCATTCCATGAAGCGAGTAGGGTCCTTCTTGAGTTGAATATCCTGGCCAATGTCAAAGTTCTCAGGCCGTCTTCTTAGGCGAGTTCACTTAGACCTTCAGTTGGTCAGAGACATCTTGACTCTGGGTGATGGAGTGGCTTTTCTGGTACTATGTCCAGCACCTCCTGTGATAGGTCTGCAGTGTGGTTGTTCCTGTTTCTTCTTGGGTCAGGGTGAAGAAAGTGTCATGGTCCCATCTTCCTGGAACACTCTGGTCGCTTTCAGCTTCTGCAGTAAGTCCACTCCCAATAGGTTGAGGGTGCAGGTCTTTGACACAACAAACTGGGACATGATGGAGTGTTCTGGCTGAGTCCACATGCTCAGGGGCTTCATAATCTGGAAATATCTGACTTGACCATCAATTCCCATGCAGGAAGCAGAAGATTCTGATAGATAGGTGAGGTTGCGGAGTTCCACAAGAAAAGATCTGACTACGCCATCCACTCTCAGGATATTGGTCCCACTGGTGGGGTTCCCTGTGGACTTGGTGTGCTCCTGTCCTATGGACAGGGTTCTTCACTGCTTTCTGTGTTTCTTCTTCTTCTTTGCGAAGTCGGTGTTCTGCACCGGTTCCGGAAATGACCAAACTCACCACAGTTGTAACACCGGACATCCCTTCTGTCCCGGCGGGACTCAATCCTTTTTGCTACTGCGAGCAGGTATCCATTGCTATTGTTGTGTACTCAGGTCTGGCTACTACCAGTGGTTTCCTGATTGGTTCTCTCAGTCCATGCACAAAAGCCTGTGCCAACATCTGTCCGTGTGCTGATCATGGGTAATGAGGCCCAAATCTTGAAACACTTGCATTACTCTGTCATGGAACTTCTCCACAGACTCTGTCTTGTCTTGACTCATGTCATGTAGGCTGAGAGTTTGTCCTGTCAGTCTGATTTTGGCCCACTCTCTGAGCTGCTCAATTAGCTTTGGTCCTGTCTCCCAGGCATACGCATCTAACTCTGCTGGAAGCTTGAAGTGTTCTCTCATAATTGACCAGAATGCATCACCTGCTTTTATTTCCATTTCGGTCCAGAGATCAATCCAGGCTGCTGCATACGTTCGCTGGATCTGCTGCATTTTTTGGCAAAATGGCATGGGGTGTATCCCTGGGTCTGGCAGCATACTGATCACCTGGCTTGGGATGAAGGGCTCATAGGATGGTGCCTCTACCTGTCCCTGCTCTATTGGTGCTTGTGTATTTTCTTCCCTAGTATTGGGCAGCATGTGTGACGTTGCATCTTCATCTTCATCAGATAAGAAGTGACATGGTGTACTTGGTGCATACACTGGGTGAGATTTGGGCTTAAAAGTTGTCTTGCTGCTTGGGGATTTCCCACTTCCTTGCTGAGGCTGCAGTGGATCAGTGTCATGGTTCCATGCTGGCAGCCCTGCTCGGCACTGAGGTTCCTCATTTTTGTCTTCAGCTATACCACCCCCCTGTGAAGCCCTAGCTGTGGGCTCTACTAGTTGTTGTGTCTGGGGCTACATGCAGCATTTTGTGTAGGGAGATTTGTACTTTCTTCTCCTGATATAATGACTGGCAATGTTTGTACTGTGCTTGGGATAGACAGGTGCCCTGTGCTGGAGCACTGAATACAGGGACACCACATTGCTTTGATTGGGCGTTGACCCAGTTGATAACGAAGTAGAAAAAAAGGAAGAGAAGGGAGGTGTGAGGGAGGAGCGAGAGAAAGAGGAGGGGAGAGAGATGGAGGGGAGAGAGGTGGAGGGGAGGGTGAAGAAGAGGAAGAGAATGAAAGGAGAGGGAGAGAAGAGTGGAAGGGGAAAAGGAGAGAAAGATGGAGGAGAGAGAGAGGAGAAAGATGGAGGGGGAGAAGTAGAAGAAGATGAAGAAGAAGATTTGAGAGTTGGAGAGGAAGAGATAGGAGAAGAGGAAGAGGAAGAAAATGGATGTGTCAGAGATGTGAGGGAGGGGAAAGAAGGAATTAGAGGGATGGTAGCGAGGAAAGAGGAGAAAAGTCTGAAGAAGAAGGAGAAAGGGACTGAGAGAAGAAAAAGGAGAGGGTGTCCCCCCCGTGACTCTTGAGAGGGGATGGTTGAAACAAAAATGCCTTCTCCCTGTGGAGAGAGGCGGGGAGCGTTTTTCCCTGTACAAGGCTTCTTATTCAATGAGAGCAGCCTACACCTGTCCCGTGTCTCCACATGATGGACATGTTATGTGTGTGACTCTGAATTCTGCTCTTGTGACATGTCAGTGATCATTTTCTCACAGACGATTTAACACCTTTCAATCTTATTCACTTAAAAAAAATCACTTCCTGGTCCGTTCAAATTAACTTGCTGTACCTTCTACACGATGCACCACTGCTCTTTTATAGCAGACGGTAATCTATAACCCCTTCCCGACCTGTGACGCCACATAGGCGTCATGAAAGTCAGTGCCAATCCGACCCATGACGCCTATGTGGCGTCATGCGGAGATCGCGCTCCTGCGGGTCGGGTGAGCGGGGTCAATCAAATGTCACCCGACCCGCACGTACAGGACGACCTGGACTTCACCCCAGGGGGGTGGTTTTGCCCCCCCGTGGCCGAGATCGCTGCAGATGACCTTTTTTTCACCACCTCCACATCTGATTGGAGCAAGCGTCCATGTGACGCTCTCCTTCCAATCAGATGTGGAGGGGGTGGAGTAAACTATGGCTGATCTCGCTCTTCAGCTTCATCCATTCCTGGAAGCTGAAGAGCGAGGGGCCTGCTGCTGCCCTGCCCCGCCTGACCTGCGATCGCCGCTGCCGCCGCCGCCACCCCGCCGCCACCGCAGCTGCTGCTGCTGCATCTGGTACTCCTCTCTGCTCACCCCATCCCAAAACACTCCCCCGACCTCTGTTCCCTTCCCACTTCCCCCACTGATCTTCCCCTGCCCCCTTGATCACTCCCCCTTGCTGCTGCTTCTGACAGCATTTTGAGCTCCATTCATCTCTGCATCTCCCTGCTCCTGACAAGCCCCCACCTGCCCCTGTGATCACCCCCAGCCCCAGTGATCACCCCAATCACCCCCTGCACCCCCAGATCACCCCCTGCCCCCCCAGATCACCCCCTGCTCCCCAGATCACCCCCACCTGCTGCTACTTCTGACAGCTCCCATTTGCTGCACCTCCAGCTCCCCTCACCTGACAGCCCCCTCCTGCCCTCGGTGATCATCTCTCAGCCCAGTGATCACCCCTATAAACCCCTGCCCCCCCTGATCACCACCTGCCCCCCAGATCATCCCCTGTCCCCCAGATCACCCCCACCTGCTGCTACTTCTGACAGCTACAGTACATTTGCTGCGCCTCAGATCCCCCCCTCCTGACAGCCTCCTCCTGCCCCCAGTGATCATCCCTCAGCCCCAGTGATCACCCCGATAACCCCCTGCCCCCCTGATCACCCCCTCCCCCCTGATCACTCCCTGCCCCCCTGATCACCCCCCACCTGCTGCATACTTCTGACAGGTACAGTACATTTGCTGCGCCTCCAATCCCCCCTCACCTGACAGCCCCCTCCTGCCCCCGGTGATCATCCCTCAGCCCCAGTGATCACCCCAATAACCCCCTGCCCCCCTGATCACCTCCTGCCCCCTGATCACCCTTGCCCCCTGATCGACACCCCCACCTGCTGCTACTTTCTGACAGCTCCAGTTGCTGCATCTCCATCTGGTGCATCTCCATCCCCCCTCACCTGACAGCCCCCTCCTGCCCCCGGTGATCATCCCTCAGCTCTAGTGATCACCCCCTGCCCCCCTGATCACCCCCTGATCACCCCCTCTGCTGCTGCTGCTGCCAGCTCCTCTGCTTCCATCTCCACCTGCTGCTGCTGCATCTCCTAGCCCCCTCCTGCCCCCGCGCGCCTGACAGCCCCCTCCTGCCCCCCGCGCACCTGACAGACAAACTCCTGCCCCCCGCGCACCTGTCACGGGTGTGTCGCTACGAAGATCGTCGCGATTGCACAGCCTGACTTCTCACAGCTGAGTTTCTGGTGCTGGGTGTGTTTTCGGCAGTGAGGGAGTTAATTCTCCCTCTCTCTGTGCTAGACGAGGCCAGCCTCGCCCAGCTGCAATTAATGTTGCTGCAATGGGATTCCTTCAAATACCTGCCAGTCTGCTAGGAAGTGTCGGTGAAAGCATTCCTGGCAGACAAAACAGAGCGGCTTGTGGTATTTTGGATTTTGGGAGTGAAGTGTACTTTGTGTGTGGGTTTTTTCCCTTCCTCGCTTTATCATTTATCTCCTTACCCGTTGGTGTCCCTCTGTTGTTGTGATGTAGTTTTGTATGCAAGGTGGTTGTTGATTTTCCCCTTGTACTGTCTCGTTCGTCTAGTACTGTGTGTGGGCTTTATTATCCCGTTCCCTGTTGTTGTGATCGGGTCCTTCTCAGGACTAGATCACTGAGGTTCAGGGATCCTCAGGAGGTAGGGATTACGCTGGCGGCCTGGACCTCTGTACCTTTAACAGTACCTCCAGGTAGAGGGATTAGTCAGGCCCAGCTTAGGGTCAGCTTAGGCCCCTAACCTCCGTACGCAAGACAGCGTGACAGCACCTGACAGACAACTCCTGCCCCCCGCGCACCTGACAGACAACTCCTGCCCCCCGCGCACCTGACAGATAACTCCTGCCCCCCGCGCGCCTGACAGACAACTCCTCCCCCCGCGTGCCTGACAGACAACTCCTGCCCCCGACGCGCCTGACAGACAACTCCTGCCCCCCGCGCGCCTGACAGACAACTCCTGCAGTAAAAAGTTTCAACAAACACTCGCACATACATACGCCACACGCACACTATAATAAAGTTTTAGCTTTTTTTACACACGCACACACACCACACTCACGATGTCCCACTCGTCCCGTTTCATCCCAAGGGTGTACTCAGCCGAGGAGGCATATGCTTATATTGCCTCCGATGATGATATGAAGGAGAGTACCCTACTTTTCTGTATTCCTCCCCCTCTTCCTCCTCCAGTGACACAGACGTACCAACACCAAGATGTCGCAGACAAGAAATCGCCCGGGAGGCCGAGGAAGAAGAGCCGGAGGCCGGAGAAGAGCCGGGCCAGGGAAGAAGAGTTGGAAGCCGGGGAAGAAGACCCATAGCAAAATGTGAGTAACCCCCCAACCTAGTGCTAGTCAAGCCCAACCTAGCACTAGTGCCCCCTCCTGGAACCCCGTCCCTGAAAATTTTGCTCCACGGATTCCTGATTTTGTTCCCCAATCAGGAATCCAGTTCGAGACTGCCAACTTCAAAGAAATAGACTTTTTCAAAGTCTATTTCTCGAGTCAATTGTCAGTCTTATGGTGGAGCAAAGTAACTTGTACGCCCTGCAATTTTTTGCTGAAAACCCTAATTCATCATTTACTACTTGAGTCCCATTGACTCAGTAGAAATGATGAAATATTGGGGACTGGTCCTTCACATGGGGATTGTGAAGAAACCGGAAATTCGCCAATACTGGAGTACTGATATTTTATATCAAACTCCAGTATTTGGTATGGTTATACTCGCAAACGTTTTGAGGCGATTCATAAGTTTCTTCATTTCAGGACAACACTGACAGCCTTCCCCGCGATGACCCGAATTTTGATAGACTGTTCAAAATTCGGCCGGTCATCGAACACTTCAGCAACAAGTTTGCTGAAGTGTACATTCCCCAAAGGGAAATTTGTGTGGATGAATCCCTCGTCCACTTCAAAGGGAGGCTTCAGTTCCGTCAGTACCTGCCCAGCAAGAGGGCGAGGTACGGATAAAACTCTACAAGCTGTGTGAGAGTACCTCAGGGTACACTCACAGCTTTAGAGTTTACGAAGGGAAGGACACCAAGATCCAGCCCCCAGAATGTCCACCTGCTCTGGGGTGAGTGGGAAAATAGTGTGGGATTGGTCCACCCACTGCTTGATAAAAGGTTACCATCTGTACGTTGATAACTTTTATACAAGCATCCCACTATTCAATCCCTCTCTGCCAGAGCTACCGCAGCATGCGGTACTGTGCGCAGAAACAAGAGGGGTCTCCCTTTGACGCTAATTGAGCAGGCTCTCCCAAAGGGTGAGAGCCGAGCCCAATGTAGCGGCAACATGCTTGTGGTCAAGTTTCAAAGACAAAAGGGGAAATCTTTTCTTGACAACAATCCATGGTCCCAGCACCACGGCCACCACCGTTCGTGGTACCCCAGCCCCAGGTTCACAAACCGGTCTGTGCCCTGGGGTACAACAAACACATGGGGGAGTTGATCTTTCTGATCAAGTCCTCCAGCCCTATAGTGCCTTGCGGAAGACGAAGGTGTGGTATAAAAAAACTGGCTGTGCACATCGTGCAAATGGCACTGTATAACGCATACGTGCTATCACGATGTGCAGGCCAGACCAACAACACCTTCCTTCAGTTCCAGGAGTCGTGATAAAGGCCATGATTTTTGGAGAGGAGGACGGAGGGCGCCCCAGCACTCCTGGAAACTCAAGTTTCCCGCATGGTACCAGGGCAACATTTTCCCTGTGAGGGGAGAGCAAAAAAAAGGTGCCGGTGTGCTATAAAAGGGGGATAAGAAGGGAATCTCGTTTCCAATGTGAAACGTGTCCTGACAAACCTGCACTGTGTTTGAATGAATGCTTCAGAATTCATCACACATCCGTGGACTAAACACATTTTGACATTCCCCTACAGAACTCACCCACACAAGCCTGACATACACACACACACACCAACCTGACGTACACTACGCCACACACACCAACCTGACGTAGTGTGTCAGGTTGGTGTGTGTGGCGTACTGTACGTCAGGTTGGTGTGTGTGGCGTAGGGGCACGTCAGGTTGGTGTGTGTGGTGTATACTACACCACACTCACCAACCTGACATACACTACACCACACACAAACCTGACATACACTAAACCACACACACCAACCTGACGTACACTACGCCACACACACCAACCTGACGTAGTGTGTCAGGTTGGTGTGTGTGGCGTAGTGTACGTCAGGTTGGTGTGTGTGGCGTAGTGCATGTCAGGTTGGTGTGTGTGGTGTATACTACACCACACTCACCAACCTGACATACACTACACCACACACAAACCTGACATACACTAAACCACACACACCAACCTGACGCACACTAACGCCACAACACCAACCTGACGTAGTGTGTCAGGTTGGTGTGTGGCGTAGTGTACGTCAGGTTGGTGTGTGTGGCGTTGTGCACTTTCAGGTTGGTGTGTGTGGTGTATACTACACCACACTCACCAACCTGACATACACTACACCACACACAAACCTGACCAAACACTACAACCAACACACCAACCTGACGTACACTACGCCACACACACCAACCTGACGTAGTGTGTCAGGTTGGTGTGTGTGGCGTAGTGTACGTCAGGTTGGTGTTGTGGGCGTAGTGCACGTCAGGTTGGTGTTTTGTGGTGTATAAATACACCACACTCACCAACCTACAAACACTACACCACACACAAACCTGCCCATAACACTAAACCACACACACCAACCTGACGTAAAACTACGCCACACCACACCAACCTGACGAGTGTGTCAGGTTGGTTGTGTGTGGCGTAGTGTACGTCAGTTTGGTGTGTGTGGTGAGTGCACGTCAGGTTGGTGTGTGTGGTTATACTACACCACACTCACCAACCTGACATACACTACACCACACACAAACCTGACATACACTAAACCACACACACCAACCTGACGTACACTACACCACACCAACCTGACAAGCAGTACCTCAGGTTGGTGTGTGGTGTGGTATAGTGTATGTCAGGTTGGTGTGCGTGTGTTGTAGTGTATGACAGTTGGGTGTGTGGTGTATACTACACCACACACACCAACCTGACTAACATACACCACACACCAACCTGATATACACTACACCACACACACTAACCTGATGTATGTAAGTCAGGGGGTGGTGTGGTGTATGTCAGGATGGTGTGTGTGTGTGTGTGTTGTATCCACACACACCAACCTGATGTACACTACACCACACCACACACCAACCTGACATACACTACATACTTTCCATACGTGAAATGGTGTCCGCTAACAATTGTGGCGCTCCTTCCCTTCCAGGCCCTGCCGTGCGCCCAAACAGTGGTTTATGACCACATATGAGGTATCAGTGTACTCAGAGAAGTTGCCCAACAAATTTTAGGATTCATTTATCCTGTTGCCCATTGTGAAAATGAAAAAATTGAGGCTGAAAGAAAATTTTTGTGAAAAAAAAATACTTTTTCATTTTTACGGAATCAATTTGGGAAGCACCTGGGGGTTAAAAGTGCTCACATATGCAAACTAGATAAGTTCCTTTGGGGGTCTAGTTTCCAAAATGGGGTCACTTGTGGGGTGCACCAATGTTTAGGCACACAGGGGCTCTCCAAATGCGACTGGTGTCCGCTAACAATTGGGAGCTAAATTTCCATTCAAAAAGTCAAATGGGCTCTTTCCCTTCCGGGCCCTGCTGTGCGCCCAAACAGTGGTTTATGACCACATATGAGGTATCTGTGTTTCTCAGGAGAAGTTGCCCAACAAATTTTAGGATTCATTTTATCCCTTTGCCCAGTGAAAATGAAAAAATTGAGGCTGAAAGAAAATTTTTGTGAAAAAAAACCTACTTTTTCATTTTTACGGATCAATTTGGGAAGCACCTGGGGGTTAAAAGTGCTCACTAAAGCAGCTAGATAAGTTCCTTGGGGGACTAGTTTTCCAAAATGGGGTCACTTGTGGGGGGGCACCAATGTTTAGGCACACAGGGCACTCCAAAGTGACATGGTGTCCGCTAACGATTGGAGCTAAGTTTCCATCAAAAAGTCAAATGGCGCTCCCTTCCCTTCCGGGCCCTGCCGTGCGCCCAAACAGTGGTTTATGACCACATATGAGGTATCGGGGTTACTCAGGAGAAGTTGCCCAACAAATTTTAGGATTCATTTTATCCTGTTGCCCATGTGAAAATGAAAAAATTGAGGCTGAAAAGAAAATTTTTGTGAAAAAAAAAGTACTTTTTCATTTTTACGGATCAATTTGGGAAGCACCTGGGGTTAAAAGCACTCACTATGCAGTTAGATAAGTTTCTGGGGGGTCTAGTTTCCAAATGGGGTCACTTGTGGGGATGCTCCAATGTTAGGCACACAGGGGCTCTCCAAATGCGACATGGCAACCGCTAAAAAATTCCAGCATATTTTCCATTCAAAAAGTCAAAATGGCGCTCCTCCCTTCTGGCCCTGCCGTCGCCCAAACAGTGGTTTATGACCACATATGAGGTATCGTGTACTCAGGAGAAATTGCCCAACAAATTTTATGATCCATTTTAATCCTGTTACCCATGTGAAAATGAATAAATTGATGCTAAAAGAAAATTTTTGTTGGAAAAATTATAATGTCCGTTTTTTTCCTTCCACAAGCTTTACTTCCTGTGAAGCACCTGAAGGGTTAATAACTTTTTGAATGCAGTTTTGAGTAGCTTGAGGGGTGCAGTTTTTATAATGGTGTAACTTTTGGGTATTTTCTGCCATATAGACCCCTCAAAGTGACTTCAAATGTGAGGTGGTCCCTAAAAAAAATGGTTTTGTAAATTTTGTTGTAAAAATGAGAAATCGCTGGTCAACTTTTAACCCTTATAACTTCCCAACAAAAAAAAAAAATTGTATCCAAAATTGTTCTGATGTAAAGTAGACATGTGGGAAATTGTTATTTATTATCTATTTTGTGTCACATAACTCTCTGGTTTAACGGAATAAAAATTCAAAATTTGAAAATTGCGAAATTTTCAAAATTTTCGCCAAATTTCCATTTTTTTCACAAATAAACACAAAATTTATGACTTAAATTTAGCACTATCATGAAGCCCAATATGTCACGAAAAAACAATCTCAGAATCGCTAAGATCTGTTGAAGCGTTCCTGAGTTATTACCTCATAAAAGGACACTGGTCAGAATTGCAAAAAATGGCCAGGTCATTTAGGTCAAAATAGGCTGGTCATGAAGGGGTTAACAAACTTTGCTCTGCCTTTCAAACAACAAACAAGAAAAAAAAACAAAAAACATTTCATTATGCAGCGTAAAATCTGCCTGTCCATTTGCTTCTCACGTACTCTGACCTTCTATTCACATGCCTAGCCCTTTGATTCTTACTACTGTGTCTATTCCAAAAATCTATTCAACAAAGGTGATTAAAAATATGAAAACTGCTGCATTATGGTTCTGTGTGTCTTCGCTGAATGCCTGATGGGAGGGGTGAGTCAAGCTACTGCGCAGTTTGTGTGTGTGTTCTCCCTCAGACTGCAGTTTCCTTATCTGTGCTTCTGACCTTGGTCTAAAGCAAGCCAGTAAGAAAAAAAAATGGTTGGAGAATAAAACTCTAAAATAAGTTGATTAGAAAAAAAAATCTCTCCAAAATCATTTAAAAATGTACTTAAAAGGAAAACTTTAAAAACAAAAGTTAGATTTAGTAAAAAACTCTAGAAAAAGAAAAAATAAATTCACCAAAAAGGGAGAAAAGAAAAACCGTATTAATCATAAAACTCTGAAAAACAACCCTTGTTACTAAAACAGCTAAAAAAAAAAAAACAGAAAAGAGGTGGAAAAACTGATTGTAAAATGATAAAAACAAAAAGAAAAGTACTTTAAAACTTTTGTCTGGTAGCGTAAACTTTTTCCTACCGCCTTCTGGAATGTCATCTCGCTGCTGCCAGCACTTCTCCCCTCCCTTATATCTCTGCTTGTTGTCTCTCCAGACACTGAAATCACGTATCAAAAAAAAATAAATAAATTATCCCTCAGAATAGCAAAAAATGAATACAGTTCAGTCTGAATGCCTGAGAATTTTCACGTTAAAACCTGTAACCAAAAAAACTAGCTTAAAAAGATCAAAACCAGGAAACAGATGTGACAACGTGATCAGCAGGGAGGGGGTGGTCAAAGGGGTTTCTCGCTGCTACAGCCAGCAGTGAATGAGATACTGACAGAGCGCACGCTGCTCTGAATGAGATTTAAAGCGACAGTACCTGCAAGACAGACAGTGACATGTACAGTCATGGCCAAAAGTTTGAGAATGACACAAATATTAATTTTTACAAAGTCTACTGCTTCACTTTTTCTAATGCAATTTGCATATACTCCAGAATGTTATAAAGAGTGATCAGCTTAACAGCAATTACTTGCAAAGTCAATATTTGGCTAGAAAATGAACTTTATCCCCCAAAACACATTTCGACATCATTGCAGCCCTGCCTTAAAAGGACCAGCTAACCTCTTTTTCAGTGATTGCTCCATTAACACAGGTGTGGGTGTTGATGAGGACATGGATGAGATCAATCTGTCATGATTAAGTAAGAATGACACCACGGACACTTTAAAAGGAGGCTGGTGCTTGGCATCATTGTTTCTCTTCTGTTTAACCATGGTTATCTCTAAAGAAACACGTGCAGTCATCATTGCAATGCACAAAAATGGCCTAACAGGGAAGAGTATCGCAGCTAGAAAGATTGCACCTCAGTCAACAATCTATCGCATCATCAAGAACTTCAAGGAGAGAGGTTCCATTGTTGCCAAAAAGGCTCCAGGCGCCCAAGAAAGACCAGCAAGCGCCAGGACCGTCTCTTAAAAGTGTTTCAGCTGCGGGATCGGGCTACCAGCAGTGCAGAGCTTGCTCAGGAATGGCAGCAGGCAGGTGTGAGTGCATCTGCACGCACTGTGAGGCGGAGACTCTTGGAGCAAGGCCTGGTCTCAAGGAGGGCAGCAAAGAAGCCACTTCTCTCCAGAAAAAACATCATGGACAGACTGATAGTCTGCAAAAGGTACAGGCAGTGGACTGCTGAGGACTGGGTAAAGTTATTTTCTCTGATGAATCCCCTTTTCGATTGTTTGGGACATCAGGGAAAACGCCTCATTCGGAGAAGACAAGGTGAGCGCTACCACCAGTCTTGTCTCATGCCAACTGTTAAGCATCCTGAAACCATTCATGTGTGGGGTTGCTTCTCAGCCAAGGGAATCGGCTCCTCTCACAGTCTGCCTAAAAACACAGCCATGAATAAAGAATGGTACCAGAATGTCCTCCAAGAGCAACTTCTCCCAACCCTCCAAGAGCATTTGGCGATCAACAATGCCTTTCCAGCATGATGGAGCACCTTGCCATAAAGCAAAGGTGATAACTAAATGGCTCAGGGAACAAAACATAAGATTTGGGTTCATGGCCTGGAAACTCCCCAGATCTTAATCCCATTGAGAACTTGTGGCAATCATCAAGAGACGGGTGACAAACAAAAACCTAAAATTCTGACAAAATGAAAGCATTGATTGTGCAAGAATGGACTGCTATCAGTCAGATTTGGTCCAGAAGTTGATTGAGAGCATGCCAGGAGAATTGCAGAGGTCCTGAAGAAGAAGGGTCAACACTGCAAATATTGACTTGCTGCATTATCTCATTCTAACTGTCAATATAAGATTTTGTTACTCATATGTTGCAATTATATTTCTGTCTGTGATAAAAACATCTGTCAAACACACATAAATTAAACCAGAGGGCAGCAGATCTTGTGAAAATATAATTTTTGTCATTCTCAAAACTTTGGCCATGACTGTACAATAGACAGACACCCGGGAGAATACGAATCCCTCTTTTGATGATCTGTGACACATACAACTGCTCTGGTAATTGATAACTCACCAATTGCACTGAGCACGGCGATGCTACAGGTCTATCACTTTCTGAAAACCGTACGCCCTGGCCGGTGCGCCGGTCACAGTAATCTGTAATAGCCTTAATCAAAATTCTCACCATCCTCGTCTGATTGACTGGGATGACCTCCCCCCTGCGTGGACGATTACTGTGAGAACTTATCCAAACAAAGCTCCTGCCCCTCACACCTGGATTGATCTGGGATGACCTCCCTCCTGTGTGTGAAAGATTTCTGCAGAAACTTAACCGATTCAAAGCCCTCGCTCCCTCACACCTGGATGATCTGGATACCTCCCTCCGATGTGTGAAAGATCACTGCGTGGACTTATCCAAATCAAAGCTCCCGCCCCTCACACCTGGATTTTTTGGGATGACCTCCCACCTATGTGTGAAGGATTCTGCAGGACTTATCCAGCAAATTTGTTTTTTGCCATACAGCTCCCAGAAATCAGCAAGCAAAAACACAGTCACTTTCCAACTTTCTCCCGGTTCACACAAAACATGAAACATACACCGCACAGCACAAACAACTCGGCTTATATCCCAGGGCTTTTGGATAAGGGTATGGACTTTTTACACTACCTGGGAATGCGGTGATGACCACGTCCGACCGCTAGAAGTGTAGGCTAGGACTAGGCACAGGAACATCAGGTAAGATGACAGAGTTTTCTTACCTTACTGATGGAGCTGCAGTCTCCGTCCCATGTGCCAAGGCCAGGGCCAACACCCCAGTCTCCTCCGGTCGCCGGGTCCTCGTGCGTTTCGTTAAATGCCCCGCGTGCAGGCGCCAACTGTTATAGAAATTTAATTAGAATAAATTTATCCTTCAGTGTTTGCTGCTTGCCGTTCCCAATTTCTCTATTAAATGTCTTTTTGAGCGCTCAGAACGAAATGAAACTGTCCACAACGTAAGTGTCAGTATAACAGTTCGTCAAGACCTCTCCATTAATTATTCATTCAAGGTTTATACGTTTACAAAAAGGGGCTGGTTAGTCAATTAACATACAATTAAAAGCTGCTAGATTATTGGCTGTTCTAGTGTAAGTATGATAATTAAGATAAAAGGGCTGAAGTTGCAGAATTTATTGTTTTATGTTCTTTTGCCCTAGCTTTCTTGCATGACTAGAAAAGTAAACAATAGATATCTATGTACTTGTCCTTATGAAGGCCAGAGTCGTTTAAAACGACTGATTATAGCTGGCATCAGCTTTTGCATAGATATTGTGAGCACAGGATTTTTAGCAAGTGAGATCTATCTGAACTGTGAATGCATATATATGAATATACTTTGAATAATGGAATACATATATATTTCCATGACACACCAAAGGCAAGAAAAATGAAAGCTATCTGCCCCGGAGCAGATCCCCAAAGAAAATAGGAAGCCCCCAAACATGTAATGGCAATTAAACAAGAAGAAGCACGGACCCAACAGAAAATAGAATGAGCAAACGCGGGGCCCAATCTGTCTAGACAGAAAAGTACAGGAAAGGATACTCACTGCAATCCAATAAAAACCCCTAAAAATACCAACTCTTCTGATATGCAAAAACACCTGAGATCACTACGATCTCTACCACCTAAATCAGTTCTCTGGTGTAACAAAACTAAGCCGCAGCCACTGAAAAAACAGGAAAAGCAAATGAACAAACAACAGTGGCTCCAGAAAACGAGAGGAGCACAAGCCCCCCGAGGGATCTGGCTGACCTCCACAGAAGTGCAGGGAACAATGCAAAAAGCAAGCACAAAAATAAAAGCAGAAAATATCTATCTGATAACAGAAGATGCAGGCAAGACTCAGCAAACTTCCAAATGAACCAGGAACCACAATTGAGACAAGAACATTGATCACCGGCAACCATCATGGAGGGAACCTCCCTTATATCAGACCAGTCCGTGATCCCAGATTGCCATTCCTCGCTGCAAGGTTCAGTACTGTCTGTAACCACCAAGGGAGCCTCTGCTCAGAAACCATCTTAGCACATTCATAACAGTACCCCCCCCCTTGAGGAGGGGTCACCGAACCCTCACTTGTGCACCAGGTCGATCAGGATAACTCCGGTGATAGGCACGGATCACGTCTCCTAGCATGGATGTCCGAAGCAAACACCCAAGAATTGTCCACCTGACCAAACCCTCCACTTAACCAAATACTGGAGTTTCCGTCTAGAAAAACGAGATCCAATATTTTCTCAACCACATACTCCAATGCCCTCAACCAAAACAGGGTCAGGAGGCGCAGCCATATGAACACTTATGGATCTTAAATGTCCCTGAAGAAGCAAACGGAAGGAAACAGGATTAAGAATCTCCATGATCTTATAAGGTCCAATTAACCAGCTTAAACTTCGGAGATGCAACCCTCAAGGGGTATGTGGCGCCCTGAGGGTCCATCGCCACAGAGATGTTGCTCTCAAACCCCGAGATGTGACACCGACTCTCAGGTAAGGGGGAAAACACCCTATTGACTCCTTCACCACATCCACATACATCATGCCATGCTGAGCTCAGGCTGGTTTAAAAAGGGGTGTAGAAGTGGGTGGGTGGAGCCAGCTGCAGCATTAGGCTGCACTGTTATCTGAGTTAGTCTGAGACAGGCGGGCAGTGAGCGAGTACTGTCCGGGCCTGCACTCCCTGATTCACCTCGGGGAGCCGTGCTGAAGAGCGAACGGGTCCGGGGCGAGACACCACAAGGTACCTATTGCAGAAGGGGAAATACCGACTTCAGGAAGGTCCCTAGAAAAGGGGGAAAAGTTCACCCCTTTTAGAAAACCGTGGGCTTTGGTCACTTAAAGTGGCATTGCCGTACCCCTAATCTCACCGGGAGGCAGCCTAGGGTAAAGTACGTGCAGCATCGGACGGTGATCTTTTACCTCAAGAAATTCGAAGAGGCAAGGCCAAAGACATGGGTCGTGCTGTGATCTAAAGGACCTAATACCCCCTTTTCTGAGGCTCTGTGATGGCTAGTGCAAAGGAAGGGGGCGAAACACTGATTGAGAAAGGGGGGAAAGGAACAAAAAGGGGTCCTTGGGAGTGCGACCAACCCCCTGAGGATTGCTGGACTACCCCGGGGAAGGGACAAGTACCCCCCGGTATTTTTAGGGACCGACAGACGGAGAAAACCTTAAACTGAAACCCAAAACTGTTTCCTGCTTTTCCAGAAACGCACACCCCACTTCTACATCCTCTGCACCATTTTTTTTTCTTACATCTATTCCCGGGGGAAAATCTTCCTGTAAAAGACTTATCTCTAGCTCCAAAAACCACCCCTTCCAAGGGGCCTGCACAGCAGCGCGGCCCCCCCTGACCGGGTACACGGGGGGGCCACACAAACAAAACGAACACTAACCCCCCCTGAAAAACACCCTTTAATGACCCCGGGGCCAGGGACCGACCGTGTGGCCCAGAACCCAATAGAAGTCGGGGCTCGGGGCCGAACCCCCCGGCTCAATATTTTTGAGGAAAACCAAACCAATCCCCCCCCCTTTAAACCGGGACCCGGGGCCATCCGGTTGGAAACCTTGGGCCTTCCCTGAGAAAAAAGAAACCTCTCCCCACCTGGCCCCCAAATTTGCTGCTTGCTCCACAACAATCAACCCGGGCAGAAAACCCCGCCGTCCCAAAAAATCGAGGGGGAAAAACCCAAAAAATTTCAAAAAAGGAACATCAAGGTGGCGGCTCCTTTAAAGCAAACTCACCAAAGGAAAAAAAAGGACCCTCATCTTGATCAGCAAACAAAAACCCCAAAATAAGTCTCCAAGGTCTGGTTTTTTTTTCGATTTGCCAGGCGAGGGGAAAAGCAAGGGGAAAACCAATTAAACCAAATTTTTAAAAAATTTCCCCAAAACGGGAAAAAACAGGACTCCTCTGTCAGACCAATGTTTCCCGAAGCCCTGTAACCAACCACGGGTGAAGGGAAAAAAGGCCCCAAAAAGGACAGCACCCCCCTACATCTCCTCCCTCATTTCTATCTATCGGCCTAACCGACTGCTGCGCTCTGCAAATGACTTTCGACTAACCTCTGCAGTAATCCGTACCTCCCACTCCCAACTACAAGACTTCTCCCGCGCTGCGCAAATCCTCTTGAATGCTCTACCACAAGAAATTAGGACTATCCACAATTTGCCTGGTTTCAGGCGCTCCCTCAAAACACATTTGTTCAGAGTGGCCTATGACATTCAATAACCAAAGTCGTTCTATGTTTAAGTGTGTATGTGGAGCCCATTCACTATCTCCATCCATGCCTCACTCCCTCAAGATGGCTGGACCATCATTGGAAATGCACCATTATATATACACACCTGTACTTTGTATCTCCCCCACCTCATTGTAGATTGTAAGCTCTCACCAGCAGGGTCGGCTTATTTTACTTTAGTTATTGTATTGTTAACGTTGTTACCTATGACTTGTGTTTTGAAACTGTTAAAGCGCTGCGGAATATGTTGGCGCTATATAAATAAAGATTATTATTATTATTATTATCAGAGGGAGAAGAGGATTGGGCCTTGACAAGGTGCCCGATTGCATCTTAAGTGTTATTGAATGTTGGAGCCAGTCCACCGTATAAAAGCAGCCATACAGTGTCCGGGTACCTGCTTGGATTTCGATCAAAATGAAGACTACTTTGATGTACATGTACACCAATTAGAGAAAAATGACAAGGATGAGGCAGTAAGACACACTCAGCAGAGTACAAGCAGCATTGCTTGAAGAAGTAACTTGAGCGTGATCAAAATTGAATAAATTAAAATCTCAGACTACAGTGAACACAACTCTTAGCTGTGAAAGGGCTTTTGTGTCCTTCTACAGTGTTTTCAACCAATGTATTGGATACGGATGGAAGCACGTCACACTATAATTTCAATTGAATTGAGCAGCAAGAATTACACTAAAGAAAAAAAAAAAAGAGTGTGAGAGTGACATGTGCAGATGCCTACATACAGCGTTGTATGCCGAGCAAACTGCAGCGCGTCACCTGCACTCACACACACACCTTGCAGAGCTGTGAAAAAAACACTGCAAGGCAAAAGGAAGATGTACACAGCGGTTGGTAAAGTAGCCTGCCTAAAGCACAGTACACAAAATCGCAATCTCTAGCTGTCCCTCAGAGTCAGCAGAGCAGCGTTCTGTCCCAAACAGAATTAACAGCACATTGCGCTAAAATGGCGGCTTTATCCGGCAACAATACCTTCCTTGTGTCACGGTTAGGGTAGCGTGTGTCTATTATATGAGTGTCTGTAAAATGTAACGTTACGCAGACTTATTCTGCCCTTGGGACGCAAAAAATAAGACAGCAGTAATCATTTACTGTATAAAACTCCACCTATGCGCAACAAAACAAGCACGTTCCCTCTTACGGTTCCTGCGCTGACATGTGAGTAGGGAGTTTGGAGACGTTCCTGAATTTATCCCAGGTATCCAAGCATATCAGGCCGATAGGAGAGCATTAAAACCACCCACGGTGGTGACTTAAATATGGTGAATCTAAACAGTGAAGAACTGTAGGTCGATGCGAATGAATGTGCGATCACATGACACACGTTTATAATAACCCTTGCTAGACACGAGTAACTTTGTAGACATTTTGACACACCTGAACCCAGATGGCAGTGAATATTCATTCTATTCGGCGCCACATGACTCTTGGTCCAGAATAGATTATATATTGCTAGCACACGAGCTATTAAGGGGAGTGGAAGAGGCAGATGTGCACAACGTAGCTAAATATGACCACGCGCCCGTATCAGTGACCCTGCCAGATATGGTGCAGATGGGCCAAACCAAACTTGGCGCTTCCCGACCTATTTGTTAATGGATGAGAAGTTTCGACATCACGTGAAGCAATGGTGTTTTTAATATGTAAGGGATAATGGAGATACTAGGGATAGGCCGGAACTTTTATGGGCAGCAGGGAAGGGAGTAATGCGCGGGAAACTAATAGGTTATCAGACAACGCTAAAAAAGAAGATCGCGACAAACTACTCGCAGGCTAACAGGATATTACGCGATAGGTACACGGCAAACAAGACAAGTTCATCAACACAGGTTAAAAATAGATGTAAGCAGGCTAAGGCTGACTTACACGTATGGGTATATCGACGAGAGACAAGCAGTAATAACAATTATAGAGCCGATGTATATCGTTATGGTAGCAAATGAGGGAGACTATTATCACGATTAGCGAAAGGAAATCACATTCGTCATCAACATATTACAGCGTTAACGAATAAACATGGGATCATGAACACAGACCCTCGAACCATAAACACCATTCTACAAGAATACTACTCAGACTTATATAAGGTGGAACATACGGATAGTGCGGAGGGTAACACCTTTGTAGATGGAATACGGTTACCATCCATCACAAACTATCAGCTTCTCCTTTTAAAAAAACAAATTGAGGTGACGGAAGTGACAGCGGCGATAAGTTACTTTAAATACGGGAAAGCTCCAGGACCTGACGGGTTTACAGCCAAATTATTTAAATTATTGAGTGAGGATATCCCGTCCACATTGGTACGCACCTTCAATCATTTCTCCAAAAGGTAATGGAGAAAACAAGGGGATCTGCTACCTTGGATCTAATCCTCATAAACAGGGAGGAAATGGTGGAGGAGGTAAGAGTGGCTGGGACTCTAGGAGGTAGTGACCATGCTATTTTAGAATTTTGGATAACAAGAGGAGGAAGACCTGTGAAGACTCAGACGTCAAGGTTAGATTTCAGAAAGGCAGATTTTAAGGAACTCAGAAAGAGAATTGGAGGGATCCAATGGCTGGATATCCTTAAGGACAAAAATGTCCAGGAAGGATGGAAAATCTTGAAAAATGAGATTCTCAAAGCACAATCGTTAACAATTCCGAAAAGAGGGAAGAATGGGAAGCATTTAAGGAAACCAGGATGGATGAACATAGAACGTAAACACATGCTAAAAAGGAAGAAAGAAATGTTTATCAAATGGAAAGAGGGAGGCATATCTAAAGAAGAATATAATGCCTTCTGCAGAACCTGCAGGGCACAAATCAGATTATCTAAAGCTGACAATGAATTAAGGCTTGCAAGTGACGTCAAAAGCAACAAAAAAGGATTTTGGGGATACGTCAAAAGTAAAAGAAAAGTCAAAGATGCTATAGGATTTTTACAGGATGAAAATGATGAAATGGTAAGTCAGGATGTTGAGAAGGCTGAACTTTTAAATTCCTATTTTGCATCTGTTTTCTCTCAGAAAGGAAATGTAACATCAACTGATCTTCACTGTCCTATTAAAGGAATAGAAGAATCCAGGATATCTATAAACAGAAAGACAGTGAGGAAACACTTAGCTAACATAAATGAATTCAAGTCTCCAGGTCCAGATGAATTACACCCCAGGGTACTAAAGGAGATAGCAGAAGAAATTCTTGAACCACTGTCCATAATCTTTGAAAATTCTTGGAGAACAGGAGAAGTCCCAGAAGACTGGAGAAGAGCAAATGTTGTTCCTATCTTCAAAAAGGGGAAGAAGGTGGACCCAGGGAACTACAGGCCGGTGAGTCTGACTTCTATACCAGGAAAGATCTTTGAACAAATTATTAAAGAACATGTATGCAAGTACCTGGATAAGAATGAAGTGATTAAACAGAGTCAGCATGGGTTTGTAACTAATAAGTCATGTCAGACTAACTTAATTTCCTTCTATGACAGAATCACTGACTGGGTGGATCAGGGAAATGCTGTAGATATAGTATATCTTGACTTCAGCAAAGCATTTGACAAAGTATCTCACACAATCCTTATTGAAAAAATGACTAAGTATGGAATGGACAAGGCAACTGTTAGGTGGATTCATAACTGGCTTAGTGATCGGACCCAAAGAGTGGTTGTAAATGGCTGCACATCCAGTTGGAAGAATGTCTCAAGTGGGGTACCACAAGGCTCTGTTTTGGGTCCTGTATTGTTCAACATCTTTATCAATGATTTAGATGAAGGAATTGAGGGTAAACTGATCAAATTTGCTGATGACACAAAGCTAGGAGGGGTAGCTAATACTAGAGAAGAGAGAGAGAGGATTCAAAAGATATACATAAACTGGAGCAGTGGGCAGCAACTAACAGAATGGATTTTAACAGGGAAAAATGCAAAGTACTACATCTGGGCAATAAAAATGAAAAAAGCATATACAAAATGGGAGGAATAGGGCTAAGTAACAGCACATGTGAAAAAGACTTGGGTATACTAATTGATCACAGATTTAACATGAGTCAACAGTGTGATGCAGCAGCAAAAAAGGCAAATGCAATTCTAGGATGTATCAACAGAAGCATACAGTCTAGATCACGTGAGGTCATTATTGCCCTCTACTCCTCTTTGGTCAGACCTCATCTGGAATACTGTGTCCAGTTTTGGGCACCACATTTTAAAAAAAGACATCAACAAACTGGAGCAAGTTCAGAGAAGAGCCACCAGAATGGTGACCGGTCTGCAAACCATGTCCTATGAGGAACGGTTGCAGGATTTGGGAATGTTTAGCTTGCAAAAAAGAAGACTGAGAGGAGACTTAATAGCTGTCTACAAATATCTCAAGGGCTGTCACATTGTAGAAGGATCATCTTTATTCTCATTTGCACAAGGAAAGACTAGAAGCAATGGGATGAAACTGAATGGGAGGAGACACAGATTAGATATTAGAAAAAATTTTTACAGTTAGGTTCAATGGTGGACAGCTTCACAAGAGGGGTGATCTCCTTCAATGAAGTCTCAAAGGTGGATAGACATCTTCTGGATGATAGAGAATCCTGCTAAGCAGGGGTTGGACAGAAGCAGGAGTCTCTTCAACTCTACATTCTATGATTCATGTTCTATAATCATATATGGAACAGAGGTGCCCAGCATTCAATGCAACATGAAGTGTACTAACAACATTCATTGCTGGATCCTTCGTACATCTCACTCATTGCCATATTCAAGATTCAATATGCAATCTTGATAGCATTGTCCTACCTGAAGGGCGATCACAAGTGGGCTTGTTTGCTACTTTGTGGTATATCATCATATTAACACAGGGCAGTGGCATATTACCTTTGCCTTCGGTGGAGTAGGAAAACCCCTCTCCTATTGAAGTGTTAGTTGGGGAGATGGAAGATTTGACACCGGGACCTGAATTGTAATACTTAAATGTGACAGGTGACAAATTTGTTAAGGCGCAACTCCGCGGCCCCTACGTTGAGTCTAGCCCGTGAAAATTTACTGGTTGTCAATGGGGAACCCCAACACCCCGGGGCAGTTACAGTATTTCAACAATTAGAGCTGAACCAAGATTTGCTGTATCAGGTTTATAAAATACATGTTGAAATTTTTTAACAATTGCTGCTACCGCAGTCATATCGGAGGTTGGTAATGGACTTAGCGCATGCGCATGTACTAGGGTGACATTTGTGCCAAAAGAAAACCCTACACAGAATTATACAACGGTTTTACTGGTCAGGGGTAGAGTTAAACGGTATTGTAATCTTGTCGCATGCGCCAGGTACACAGTCCTCAGCCTCATTTAGTGAGTCCCTTGGTGCCATTAAAAATTTTAGAGGTCCAGTTTGAGAGAATACCCATGGATCTGGTGTAGCCGGTTAATAAATCAGCAAGGGGTCATCAACAGGGGCAATAAAAGGGGCACTGTGTGGGTCACCAGTTTTGAGCACACCCGAGTTCAAAAGAGAATTCATTGTCCAGACTGATGCGTCAGAGGTAGGTATGGGTGCCGTGTTGTCTCAGGACTGGAGCTTAACGGGGAGGAGCATCCCATTAGTTTCCTGAGTCGAAAACTTACTCCATCAAAAAACAGAGACAGCATTGTAGAGAGAGAGTGCCTGGTGATAAAGTGGGCACTGGAGTCGTTGCGCTACTATTTGTTGGGGATAACATTTTGTTTTGTAAATGATCATTCCCCTGTGACTGGCAGTGTTGTAGCCCAGGGAGTAGAGTTCAGGTGGTAGAAAGATGAACATAACAGGAGACTTGGAAAACGTTGGCAAACAGTTATTTAATCTGAAAACGGACAGGCAAATTCAGGTGAGATCCATGCCTTGTTCATTTTCAGAAAAATAAGCCGGTCTACATTGTCTGAGGATAGTCGCATGCGACGGTCTGTTAGTACACCACCTGCAGCACTAAAGATAATACACTGGCAGCAGGGCAAGCCAGCACCTCCAAGGCATACCACACATCAAATACAAATATAACAGTACTAATAATATTATTAATAAAAAATGAAATTGCACACACAGTACACAGACACAGCTCATATGTGTGTATAAGAGAGAGTGTTTCTGTGTGTAGTTCATGCCTCTAGCCTAGAAGATCAGTCTTGCTAAAATCTTTAACACTGACCCCTGTTCTGTTCTTAAAATGGTGGATGCTGAACTGCTTCTCAGCCCCCTCATACACAATCATTATGTGGCACTGCTGGGCTCAGTCAGAGGCATCAGATTGAACTAGACTGTCCTGAGTCATTCTCAATAGAACATTTTGTTCAGCAGTTCATCTAGTTCATTTAGTTCAGAGGTCACATGATGCATTTCCTATCAGCTCTTCACAGGATAGGGTGGAGAAAAACTGAACTAAATGAACTAATCTTTTGAACTAATCTTTTCAGTGAACTAGTTCATGGTGAACTAATCAACAAAATAACTAGATTTCCCATCACTATGGTGTACACCTTGGTGGCGCTGTCACAAAACTTCGCCACATTTGTAACATACAGCTCTTGCCCTGTGCAGAGGTGCTGCTTGTGCTCCCTCTTGTTGCAGAGGTGTCTACAATGCCTCGACGCACAGAGCTGCTTTGTAAAGCAGTAGCATCAGCAGCGCTCTCGGCTGGAATGGAGAACATTATGGATTTCAATAGTGTGTCTTGTCCTCCAGCATTTTACGGTCCCGGTTCAACGGTGTGATGAGGCTTTGTAAGTTGTCCCGGTAACGAGGGTCTAGGAGGGTGTACACCCAATAATCTGACGTGGTGAGAATGTGGCCGATGCGGCGGTCGTTTCTCAGGCACTGCAGCATGAAATCAACCATGTGCTGCAGACTCACAACTTGGCCAACAAACGCTGGCCTCTGGAAGAGCGTCACACTAATAGGAATTTATTTGTTAAACAATTTAAAATAGGGAATAAAGCAGCAAGCAGCCAATTATTGTTGAAAAAATTTACAATGGATGAGAGGCCAAGTGACAAAGGAACAGCGCAAGCGATAGAGTACAACACAGCAAGTCAGTGGTGTTGAAGTAAGTGGAGCGGGATCTACACTCCTACAAAAAAATTAAAGCTCAGACTAGAGTGAACACTGAAACACAACTGTTCACTTGCTGTGAAAGGCCTTTTTGTGGACTTCTATTATGTTTGCAAGCAATGTATTGTATTTTGATGGAAGAGCGTCACACTAATAGATTTTTGTAAATTTTAAATAGAAGAAAGCAGCAGCAATTTTTTAAAAATTACAAGGATGAGCCAGTGACAGACGCTCAGCAGAGTACACGCAGCATTAGTTGAAGTAACTGGAGCGTGATCTGCACTCAAAAAAAAAAAAAAATCACAGACTGCAGTGAACACTGAAACACAACTGTTCACTTGCTGTGAAAGGCTCCTTTGTGGACTTCTACAGTGTTTCAACCAAGGTATTGTATACGGATGGAAGCACGTCACACTATTATTTCAATTACATGGAGCAGCAAGAATTACACTGAAGAAAAAAAAAAGAGTCTGTGAGTGACACGTGCAGATGCCTACAGACAGCGTTGCATACAGAGCAAACTGCAGCGTCACCTGCACTCACACACACCTTGCAGAGCTGTTAAAACAACACTGCAAGCAAAAGGAAGCTTTACACAGCCGGTGGTAAACTAGCCTGCCTAGAGCACAGTACACTAAATCGCAATCTCTAACTGTCCCTCAGAGTCAGCAGAGCAGCGTTCTTTCCCTAACTGAGTTCACAGCACAGTGACGCTAAAATGGCGGGGCGCCTTTTATACTGCATTCTGACATCATTTCAGCATCCAATCACAGCCATGCCATTAGTTAACATGACCGCAGCAGTACAGGATGTGCCCACACTTCTTAGGATTCCTCATTGGCTGACTATAATCACATTGCCTCTCAAAGAATTATGGGAACTTCCGATTCCGGTATACGATATATGAAAAATATCGGAACTAAGTATCGGAATTCCGATACAGCTAATATCGGCCGATACCCGATACTTGCGGTATCGGAATGCTCAACACTATCCATAACGTGTTCCACAAGTCCTTGTTGAAGAGGTTTGTTGAGCCAGTGGTTCCTACTACTGTGCCTCCTGACCCTGTTTTGGTTGAGGGCAATCTGGAGTATGTGGTTGAGAAAATATTGAATTCTTGTTTTTCTAGACGGAAACTCCAGTATTTGGTTAAATGGAGAGGTTATGGTCAGGAAGACAATTCTTGGGTGTTTGCTTCGGACATCCATGCTAGGAGACTCATCCGTGCGTATCATAGAACTTATCCTGACCGACCTGGTTGCTCAAATGAGGGTTCGGTGACCCCTCCTCAAGGGGGGGGTACTGTTGTGAATAGGCTGGAAATGAGTTCTGAGCAGAAGCTCCCTCTGGTGGTTACAAACGGTACTGGACTGTCCAGTGAAGATTGTGAGGATTGGGAATCAGGTGTTACTGACTGGTCTTATATAAGTCGCCTTCCCATCAGGGTTGCCGGTGATCAATTGTTCTGGTCTCAATCCTTGATTCCTGTTTCCTTGGTAGCCTGCTGTGTCGTTTCTGAATCTCCTGCTTACAGATAAGACATTTTCTTCTTTTTGTTTTTGTGCTTGATTTTTGCATTTTGTCCTGCACTTCTGTGGGGGCCTTCAGGGTCCCCTCTGGGGGCTTTTGCCCTCTCAGTTCAGTTCAGCCACTGATGTTAGTACATTTGCTTTTTCCAGTTTTTTCAGTGGCTGCTGTTTTGATTTTGGTTACACCAGAGAACTAATTTAGGTGGTAGAGGTTGTGTGATCTCAGGTGTTTTTGAAATTAGTAGAGTTGGTGCCTTTCAGGGTTTTTTGGGATTGCAGTAAGTGCCCTTCCTATCCTTTTCTATTTAGTAAGTTTGGGCCCCAACATTTGCTCATACTATTTTCTGTCTGTGTCAGTATTTCTTCTTATCTAACCGCCATTACATGTTTGGGGGCTTTCTATGTTCTTTGGGGATCTGCTCCGGGGCAGATAGCTTTCCTCTTTCTATCTTTAGGTGTAGTTAGTTTCTCAGGCTGTGACGAGGCGTCTAGGACCAACGTAGGAACGCTCCACGGCTGCCTCTATTTGTGGTGGTTAGTCAGGGTACTGCAATCTCATAGTTTCCAACTGCTCTGGTGTATTGCCTTTTTTACCTGTACTCCTCAGCTACCGAAACATAACAGTATGGGCTGACAAATATTGTCCCTTGGGGGGTACACATCAACCTACTGTGTAAATATTTTTTTTACGGACATCATAAACACCCTTGCAAAACGATATAGTGTCTGTTGCATCATGGAACACGTTCACCCTCATGTTTTAGTGGTGGTGCCTGAAGAGACGTGGAGGATGGGCTACGAAAAATGTTTTCACAGCAGAGATGAGCGACTTTGCCTCCGGGAGGGTCGAGTTGGGTTTCGGTCGGCTTGACTTTTCCAAAAGTCGAGTAGAGCGAAGTTGGCCGACTATCGGCCGGGTTTCGTCAATAGTCGGAGACCCGACCCCAATGCAAGTCAATGGGGAATAAAAGTCGCCAGTGAGTGGAGGACAGTAAACACACCTACAGTGCCCATTTCAATGCCAACGACATCAATTCTTATTACTTAAGCTTGTCAACCTTAATCTACTTTATAATAATAGTAATGCATTGAAAACTGGGGGTTATTTGGCTAAAGTTGTGGGGGGGCGCAGGGCTGGCTCCAGGTTTTCGTGGGCCCCGGGCGAAAGAGTCTCAGTGGGCCCCTTTAACACATACCACAATTCATGATGCTCCGATACGGCAGAGAAATATAGGTATAGTCCATTGCCAAATACTTCTGTCAGGGACACCGCACTATACTTGCTCACTGAGCCAGTGCGTGTGTCCTGAGTAAACAAACTATGCCCAAAGATACCTGTTACAGAGCCGCAGCAGGGATGACGTGTGTTTCTGAGGAACAGGACCTTCCACATGTGACTGCTAGTGGGCGGAGCCAGCCACACGTCTCTCAGAGGCAGTAGTAGCAGATAGAGAATGCTTCAGACCAAAGGACCTGCAGGCACGTGACTGCTAGTGGGCGTGGCCTAAGCTCCAGAGAGCTATGAGGTGAAGGAAAACTCCTAGAAGGGTAACTACGGGACACAGTTACCAAGGGGCATATACAGAATGGATAATCAGGACGTAGCCAAGGGGTCATACACATAGAGGGCGACGAAGTACAAGAGGAGCAGGCAGAGCGGAGTCAGAAAGTAGCCAAGGGTCA
This sequence comes from Oophaga sylvatica, assembly GCA_033576555.1. Taxonomy (NCBI): domain Eukaryota; kingdom Metazoa; phylum Chordata; class Amphibia; order Anura; family Dendrobatidae; genus Oophaga; species Oophaga sylvatica. Next base: position 63,822 of record JARQOD010001311.1, read on the forward strand.
TACACGTAGAGAGCGACGAAGTACAAGAGGAGCAGGCAGAGCGGAGTCAGAACGTAGCCAAGGGTCATACACGTAGAGGGCAGCAGAGTACAAAAGGGACAGGCAAAACTCGAAACAGGGACACAGCCAAATCAGAACCAGACAGACAGAACGTAGCACAGGCACAAAGCACTGGCACAAGCACAACAGGGTCACACACACTAGGCCAAGGGTCAGAGTATAAGCGACAGAGGATGGCCCCACAATGAGGCTATAAAAAGCCTCCCAGAATCCCAGAGTGAGGCCATCCCGGTTAACCCTAAAACCACCTAATCCCAGAAACTCAGCAGACCATGACAACTTCACTTCTTACATTACATGATTGATATCTATTGTAAACTCTACAATAGCTCAAAAACCAGACAGTATAGTCCTCCATACAGTATTACGGGCACCACATAGTGCGCCATACAGAATAATGAGCCCCATATATTGCTCCAGTGTATAATGGGCCCCGTATATGATGCTCCAGTGTTTGATGAGCCCCATTTATAATGCTCCACTGTATGATGGGCCCCATATATAATGCTCCAGTGTATAATGGGCCCTATCTATGATGCTCAAGTGTATGATGGGCCCCATATATAATTCTCCAGTGCATAATGCTCCCCATATATTGCTTGAAACATTTAAAAAAAATGAAATACCTCTCCTCGCTTTGCACTGCTCTACTCTGGACTCCTCAGCTCCCATCTTCCAGCTCTCTGCACTGTGATTGTTCAGGCAGAGGGCGCACAGATGTGGGCCCCTCATAGTATGCCGGTGTCTCTGATGGCGAGTGGGTCCCCCATCTGCCCAGGACCCTGGCACTTGACTGGTGCGCCAGGTGCTGACGCCGGCCCTGGGGGGGTACAGCCCAGTTAGGGAGGTGGACAAACTGGCATATGTTGAGGTGCAGGCTGGACATTCAGCAGCTGCAAATGGAGGAATTGGAGAAGTCGGAGGAAGAGGAGGACAAAGTGAGCCATTTTGCTGGCAACCTATGTGTCATCAGGGGAAGGTGGTACAAAATCCTTTGAAACTCAAGCATGGTTCATTTTAATGAAGGTGAGATCAGCAACATTTTGGGTCGACAGCCGGGTCCTTCTTTCTGTCAGGATTGATCCAGCAGCACTAAAGACTCTTTCTGATAGCATCATACCAGCAGTGCATTCAGGCCAGGTGTCCAGTTTACAGGCCCAGTTGTTATGAATGTGCTAGAGGTGGTTTCTGAGCAGAGGCTCCATCTGGTGGTTACAGACAGTACTGAACCTTTCAGCGAGGAATGGCAATCTGGGATCACGGACTGGTCTGATATAAGGGAGGTTCCCTCCCATGATGGTTGCCGGTGATCAATTGTTCTTGTCTCAATTGTGGTTCCTGATTCATTTGGAAGTTTGCTGAGTCTTGCCTGCATCTTCTGTTATCAGATAAGATATTTTCTGCTTTTATTTTTGTGCTTGCTTTTTGCATTGTTCCCTGCACTTCTGTGGAGGTCAGCCAGGTCCACTCCGGGGGCTTGTGCTCCTCTCAGTTTATCTGGAGCCACTGTTGTTTGTTCATTTGCTTTTTCCTGCTTTTTCAGTGGCTGCGGCTTAGTTTTGTTACACCAGAGAACTGATTTAGGTGGCAGAGATCGTGTGTCTCAGGTGTTTTTGCAATCAGAAGAGTTGGTATTTTTTAGGGGTTTTTTTTTGGATTGCAGTGAGTATCCTTTCCTGTACTTTTCTGTCTAGACAGATTGGGCCCCAGCGTTTGCTCATTCTATTTCCTGTCTGGGTCCGTGCTTCTTCTTGTCTAACCGCCATTACATGTTTGGGGGCTTCCTATTTTCTTTGGGGATCTGCTCCGGGGCAGATAGCTTTCATCTTTCTGCTTTTAGGTGTAGTTATCTCTCAGGCTGTGACGAGGCGTCTAGGATCAACGTAGGAACGCTCCACGGCTACCTCTAGTTGTGTGGTTAGTTCAGGTTACTGCAATCCAATAGGTTCCAGCCTCTCTGGTGTATTGCCGTTTTTGCTCATTCTCCTCAGCTACCAAAATATAACAGTATCACCGGCCCAAACTGAAAATTATATGGTACTCACAGAAGGGAAAAATAGTGTGGAAAAAAAAAGTTGTCAGAGTTGTCAGATTTTTTTTTTCTCCCTGTTTGTTGCATTTTTTTCCCTCCTTTTCTCTGGGTGCTGAGGAGGATTTTTTTTTCTCTCAATGGAGCTTGCACAGTTGTCTGGCCATGTGGATCAGCTTGCCACTGAGGTTCGGAGTATTGCTACCTATCTTGCTGGGTTGCCGGTTGTGGAACCTAGGATTCCCATGCCAGATTTGTTTTTGGGGGATCGGGCTAAATTTCTGAATTTCAAAAATAACTGTAAGTTGTTTTTTGCCTTAAAGCCTAAGTCCTCAGGGAACGCAGCACAGCAGGTTCAAATTGTCATCTCTCTCCTGCGCGGCGACCCTCAGGATTGGGCTTTTTCCCTGACACCTGGGGATCCTGTTTTGAATGATATTGATGTATTTTTTCTTGCTCTGGGGTTATTGTACGATGAACCTAATGTCACTGATCAAGCTGAAAACACCTTGTTGGCATTAAATCAGGGTCTTGAAGACGCTGAGTTGTACTGTCAGAAATTCCGAAAGTGGGCAGTCCTGACCAAATGAAATGATTATGCTTTGGCAGCCCTTTTTGGAAGGGGCTGTCAGAGAATGTAAAGGATGTTATGGTGGGATTCCCTGCTCCCTCTGGTCTCAATGATTCTATGTCATTGGCTATTCAAATTGACAGACGTTTGCGTGAGCGCAGAGGTATGTGTGAGATAGTGTTGCCTTGTGAGCCAGCTTCTGAGCCCATGCAGTGTGATAGAGTGACTTCTGGGGCACAGCGTCATGAATTTCGTAGGCGCAATGGGTTATGTTTCTACTGTGGTGACGCCTCTCATGCTATTTCAGTCTGCCCTAAGCGGGGAAGATGTTTTGCACGCTCAGTTGTCTTGGGTAGTGTTCAGACTAAATTTCTGTTGACTGTTACCCTGATTTGCTCCCTGTCCACATTTTCTGCTCAGGGTTTTGTTGATTCAGGAGCAGCTATTAACCTGATGGATTTTGACTTTGCCAAACGTTGTGGGTTTCCCATGATACCCCTGCGGAAGTTTATTCCCCTACTGGGCATTGATTCTACCCCTTTGGCGGAGAATAAACCCCAGTTTTCTACTCAGGTGATAATGAGGGTTGAGCCAGATCATCAGGAGAGTTGCAAATTTCTGGTGCTGTATAATCTGCATGACATTATTGTACTAGGTTTCCCTTGGTTACAGTCTCATAATCATGTTTTGGATTGGAAATCTGTGTCTGACCAGTTGGGGCTGCCAATGTGCTAATGCCGACTCTCCTGTTTTTTCTGCCTCTCCCCAGCCTCAGGATGTTCCTGACTTTTTGACTGATTTTCCAGATGTATTTAGTGAAAGTAAATCTGCTTTCCTTGCCCCCTCAAAGGAGCTATGATTGCGCTATTGAATTAGTGCCTGGTGGTAAATTTCCTAAAGGTCGCCTTTTTAACTTGTCTGTACCTGAACACGATGCTATGCGATCTTATATCAAGGAGTCATTGGAGAAGGGTCATATCAGACCATCCTCTTCATCCTTGGGTGCCGGTTTTTTCTTTGTGGCCAAAAAAGATGGTTCATTGAGGCCGTGTATTGATTATCGTCTCTTGAATAAGATCACTGTGAAGTATCAATATCCGTTACCCTTGATTTCTGACCTGTTTTCCAGGGTGAAAAGTGCTAGTTGGTTTACCAAGCTTGACCTCAGGGGGGCGTATAACCTTTTTCGCATTAAGCACGGGGATGAATGGAAGACGGCGTTTAATACCCCAGAGGGGCATTTTGAGTACCTAGTGATGCCCTTTTGGCTCTCTAATGCTCCTTCCGTCTTCCAATCCTTCATGAATGATATTTTCAGGGATTTTGTGGATAAATTTCTGATTGTTTATTTGGATGATATCTTGATTTTTTCCAATGACTGGGACTCTATGTGAAACATGTTCGGACTGTGTTCCAGATTTTGAGAGAGAATGCACTGTATGTGAAGGGATCAAAGTGTCTTTTTGGCGTACAGAAGGTCTCATTTCTGGGATTCATTTTGTCTCCGTCTGTTATTGAAATGGACCCGGTCAAGGTTCAGGCCATCTGTGATTGGGTCCAACCTACTTATTTAAAGGCTCTTCAGAGATTTTTGGGTTTTGCCAATTTTTATCGTAAATTTATTGGTAATTTCTCCGGTATTGTTAAACCATTGACTGATTTGACCAAAAAGGGTTCGATGTGGTGAATTGGCCTCCTGAGGCAGTCTCTGCGTTTCAGGAACTTAAGCAGAGATTCACTTCTGCTCCTGTTCTACGGCAGCCTGATGTTTCTCTACCGTTTCAGGTGGAGGTTGATGCCTCTGAAATTGGGGCAGGTGCCGTTTTGTCCCAAAGAGATCTAGAGACCTCTAAGAGTAACCCTTGTGCCTTTTTCTCTCGAAAATTTTCTCCAACTGAACGTAATTATGACGTGGGTAATCGGGAGTTATTGGCCATGAAGTGGGCCTTTGAAGAGTGGAGACATTGGCTGGAAGAAGCCAAACATCAGGTGGTGGTCCTCACGGACAATAAGAATCTGGTTTATCTCGAATCAGCCAAGCGACTTAATCCTAGACAGGCCAGGTGGGCTTTGTTTTCACACATTTTAATTTTGTGGTTTCTTTTCTTCCTGGCACTAAGAATGTTAAGGCGGATGCCATCTCAGGAGTTTCTTTGCGGACTCTCCTGAGTTATTTGATCCTACTGTTATTTTGAAAGAGGGTGTAGTTCTTTCCACCATCTCGCCCAATTTGAGACTTGCTCTGGAAGGGTGTCAGGAGGATAAACCCGAGCGCTGCCCTATTGGGAAATTGTTTGTTCCAGACCAGTGGAAGAAGAGTGTGATGTCTGAGATTCATTGTTCCGCGTTGGCTGGTCATCCCGGGATTTTTGGTACCAGAGACTTGGTGAGTCGGTCCTTTTGGTGGCCTACTTTGTCTCGTGACGTCAGGGAATTTGTGCAGTCCTGTGGGACTTGCTCTCGCTCCAAGCCTTGCTCTCGCTCTAGTCGTTTGTTAATGCCATTACCTGTGCCCAAGAGGCCATGGACCCATATCTCTATGGATTTTATTTCCGACCTCCCTGTTTCTCAGAGAATGACCGTTATCTGAATAATCTGTGATAGGTTTTCCAAGATGATACATCTTGTGCCATTACCTAAGTTACCTTCCTCCTCCAAATTGGTGCCTTTGTTCCTTCAGCACGTGGTTCGGTTACATGGCATTCCGGAGAACATTGTGTCTGACAGAGGAGTCCTGTTTGTTTCCAGATTTTGGAGGACATTTTGTTCTAAATTTGGTGTTCAATTGTCTTTCTCCTCTGCTTTTCATCCTCAGACCAATGGACAAATCGAGAGAACAAACCAGACCTTGGAGACTTATTTGAGATGTTTTGTGTCTGCTGATCAAGATGACTGGGTCTCTTTTTTGCCTTTGGCTGAGTTTGCTCTTAATAATAGTGCTAGCTCTGCCACCTTGATGTCTCCATTTTTCTGCAATTTTGGGTTTCACCCTCGATTTTCTTCGGGACAGGCGGAGGCTTACTGTCTGTCCAGGTGTTGACTCTGTTGTGGAGCGAATGCAGCAGATTTGGGACCAGGTAGTGGAGAGGTTGTCTTTCTCTCAGGAGAAGGCCCAACGGTTTGCCAACCGGCATAGGACTGATGGTCCTCGGTTTAAAGTGGGGGACTTGGTTTGGTTGTCCTCAAGAAATATCTGAGCCGGGGGGTACTCGGCACCGAGCCCGTCGACTTCTATTGGGGATGTCATGGGCAGCACACGGCTCGGTCCGTGGCCCTGGGCGCTCACTATAAAGAGGATGTATTTACAGGGGATTAGTGTTCGTTTAGTTTGTCGTGACGCCACCTGTAGTACCTGGTCAGGGTGACCAGCGCTGCTGTGCAGGTCCTCTGGAAGGGATGGTGTTGTGCAGCTAGATGATAAGTCTTCTACAGGCAAGACTGTGTCCTCCCAGGGCAGATAGATGTAAGACAAAGCAATGGTGCAGAGAGATGTAGCAGAGTGGAGTGTGCGTTGCTGGAATAATGCAGGAAACAGTTGTGTTGCAGTTTCAAGGTTTTACTCACAGTCTGTCGGATCCATACAGATACCAGCCAGGTACTGTGTCCTTCCAGTGAGTAGTCCAGCAATCCTCAGGTAGATTGGTCGCACTCCCAAGGACTCCCTTTATGTTCCTTTCCGGCCTTTCTCAATCAGTGCTACGCTCCCTTCTTCTTTGCACTATGCCATCACAGAGCCCTCAGACAAGGCAGTATTAGGTCCTTTCAGATCACAGAACACGACCCAATGTCTTTGGCCCTTGACCTCTTCTGAATTTCTCTGAGGTAAAAGATCACCGTCCGATGTCTGCACGTACTTGACCACTAGGCTGCCTCCTGGGTAGATTATGGTGGCTACGGCAATGCCACTTGAAGTGACCAATGCCCACGGTTTTACTAATGGAGCTGAACTTTCCCACTAGTCTAGGGACCGTTCCCTGAAGTCGGCCTAGTCCTCTTCTGCAATAGGCTACGACTTGTGAGATCGTCTCTGCCCAGGACCCGTTCGCTCTCTCAGCACGGCTCCCTGAGGTGAACTCAGAGGAGCTGCAGGCCAGGACAGTACTCGCTCACTGCCTGCCTGTCTCAGACTGAACTCTAGACTAACACGCTGCAGCCTAATGCTGCAGCTGGCTCCACCCACCCACTTCTACACCCTTTCCTAACCAGCCTGATGCTCAGCACTGGCATGATGTATGTGGATGTGGTGAAGGAGTCAATAGGGTGATTCCTCCTTACCTGAGAGTCAGGTGTCACATCTCTGGGTGAGATGCAACATCTCTGTGGCGACTGGACCTCAGGGCGCCACATATCCCTATGAGGGTTGCATCTCCAAAGTTTAAGCCTAGGTTCATTGGACCTTATAAGAACATGGAGATTCTTAATCCTGTTTCCTTCCGTTTGCTTCTTCCAGGGACATTTAAGATCCATAAGTGTTCATATGGCTGCGCCTCCTGACCCTGTTTTGGTTGAGGGCAATCTGGAGTATGTGGTTGAGAAAATATTGGATTCTCGTTTTTCTAGACGGAAACTCCAGTATTTGGTTAAGTGGAGAAGTTATGGTCAGGTGGACAATTCTTGGGTGTTTGCTTCGGACATCCATGCTAGGAGACTGATCCGTGCCTATCACCGAGCTTATCCTGATCGACCTGGTTGCACAAGTGAGGGTTCGGTGATCCCTCCTCAAGGGGGGGGGGTACTGTTATGAATGTGCTAAAGATGGTTTCTGAGCAGAGGCTCCCTCTGGTGGTTACAGACAGTACTGAACCTTGCAGCGAGGAATGGCAATCTGGGATCACGGACTGGTCTGATATAAGGGAGGTTCCCTCCCATGATGGTTGCCGGTGATCAAATGTTCTTGTCTCAATTGTGGTTCCTGGTTCATTTGGAAGTTTGCTGAGTCTTGCCTGCATCTTCTGTTATCAGATAAGATATTTTCTGCTTTTATTTTTGTGCTTGCTTTTTGCATTGTTCCCTGCACTTCTGTGGAGGTCAGCCAGATCCCCTCCGGGGGCTTGTGCTCCTCTCAGTTTATCTGGAGCCACTGTTGTTTGTTCATTTGCTTGTTTTTTCCTGTTTTTTTCCAGTGTGTCTGCGGCTTAGTTTTGTGTACACAGAGAACTGATTTAGGTGTAGAGATCGTGTGATCTCAGGTGTTTTGCAATCAGAAGAGTTGGTATTTTTAGGTTTTTATGGATTGCAGTGAGTATCCTTTCCTGTACTTTTCTGTCTAGACAGATTGGGCCCCAGCGTTTGCTCATTCTATTTTCTGTCTGGGTCCGTGCTTCTTCTTGTCTAATGCCATTACATGTTTGGGGGCTTCCTATTTTCTTTGGGGATCTGCTCCGGGGCAGATAGCTTTCATTTTTCTGCCTTTAGGTGTGTCATGGAAATATATATGTATTCCATATATTCAAAGTATATTCATATATATGCATTCACAGTTAGATAGATCTCACTTGCTAAAAATCCTGTGCTCACACATATCTATGCAAAAGCTGATGCCAGCTATAATCAGTCGTTTTAAACGACTCTGGCCTTCATAAGGAACAAGTACATAGAGTCTTGTTAGATCTATTGTTTACTTTTCTAGTCATGCAAGAAAGCTAGGGCAAAAGAACATAAAACAATAAATCTGCAACTTCAGCCCTTTTATCTTAATTATCATACTTACACTAGAACAGCCAATAATCTAGCAGCTTTTAATTGCATGTTAATTGACTAACCAGCCCCTTTTTGTAAACATATAAAACCTTGAATGAATAATTAATGAGAGGTCTTGACGAACTGTTATACTGACACTTACGTTGTGGACAGTTTCATTTCGTTCTGAGCGCTCAAAAAGACATTTAATAGAGAATTGGGAAGGCAAGCAGCAAACACTGAAGGATAAATTTATTCTAATTAAATTTCTATAACAGTTGGCGCCTGCACGCGGGGCATTTAACGAAACCACGAGGACCCGGCCGACCGGAGAGACTGGGGTGTTGGCCCTGGCCTTGGCACATGGGACGGAGACTGCAGCTCCATCAGTAAGGTAAGAAAACTCTGTCATCTTACCTGAATGTTCCCTGTGCCTAGTCCTAGCCTACACTTCTAGCCGGTCGGACGTGGTCATCACCGCATTCCCAGGTAGTGTAAAAAGTCCATACCCTTATCCAAAAGCCCTGGGATATAAGTCGAGTTGTTTGCTGCTGTGCGGTGTATGTTTCATGTTTTGTGTGAACCGGGAGAAAGTTGGAAGGTGACTGTGTTTTTGCTTGCTGATTTCTGGGAGCTGTATGGCAAAAAACAAATTGCTGGATAAGTTCCTGCAGAAATCCTTCACACATAGGTGGGAGGTCATCCCAAAAAATCCAGGTGTGAGGGGCGGGAGCTTTGATTTGGATAAGTCCACGCAGTGATCTTTCACACATCGGAGGGAGGTCATCCCAGATCAATCCAGGTGTGAGGAGCGAGGGCTTTGAATCGGTTAAGTTTCTGCAGAAATCTTTCACACACAGGAGGGAGGTCATCCCAGATCAATCCAGGTGTGAGGGGCAGGAGCTTTGTTTGGATAAGTTCTCACAGTAATCGTCCACGCAAGGGGGGAGGTCATCCCAGTCAAATCAGACGTGGATGGTGAGAATTTTGATTAAGGCTATTACAGATTACTGTGACCGGCGCACCGGCCAGGGCGTACGGTTTTCAGAAAGTGATAGACCTGTAGCATCGCCGTGCTCAGTGCAATTGGTGAGTTATCAATTACCAGAGCAGCTTGTATGTGTCACAGATCATCAAAAGAGGGATTCGTATTCTCCCGGGTGTCTGTCTCATTGTACAGTCATGGCCAAAAGTTTTGAGAATGACAAAAATATTATATTTTCACAAGATCTGCTGCCCTCTGGTTTAATTTATGTGTGTTTGACAGATGTTTTTATCACAGACAGAAATATAATTGCAAACATATGAGTAACAAAATCTTATATTGACAGTTAGAATGAGATAATGCAGCAAGTCAATATTTGCAGTGTTGACCCTTCTTCTTCAGGACCTCTGCAATTCTCCCTGGCATGCTCTCAATCAACTTCTGGACCAAATCCTGACTGATAGCAGTCCATTCTTGCACAATCAATGCTTTCATTTTGTCAGAATTTGTAGGTTTTTGTTTGTCCACCCGTCTCTTGATGATTGACCACAAGTTCTCAATGGGATTAAGATCTGGGGAGTTTCCAGGCCATGAACCCAAAATCTCTATGTTTTGTTCCCTGAGCCATTTAGTTATCACCTTTGCTTTATGGCAAGGTGCTCCATCATGCTGGAAAAGGCATTGTTGATCGCCAAACTGCTCTTGGAGGGTTGGGAGAAGTTGCTCTTGGAGGACATTCTGGTACCATTCTTTATTCATGGCTGTGTTTTTAGGCAAGACTGTGAGAGAGCCGATTCCCTTGGCTGAGAAGCAACCCCACACATGAATGGTTTCAGGATGCTTAACAGTTGGCATGAGACAAGACTGGTGGTAGCGCTCACCTTGTCTTCTCCGAATGAGGCGTTTTCCTGATGTCCCAAACAATCGAAAAGGGGATTCATCAGAGAAAATAACTTTACCCCAGTCCTCAGCAGTCCACTGCCTGTACCTTTTGCAGACTATCAGTCTGTCCATGATGTTTTTTCTGGAGAGAAGTGGCTTCTTTGCTGCCCTCCTTGAGTCCAGGCCTTGCTCCAAGAGTCTCCGCCTCACAGTGCGTGCAGATGCACTCACACCTGCCTGCTGCCATTCCTGAGCAAGCTCTGCACTGCTGGTAGCCCGATCCCGCAGCTGAAACACTTTTAAGAGACGGTCCTGGCGCTTGCTGGTCTTTCTTGGGCGCCCTGGAGCCTTTTTGGCAACAATGGAACCTCTCTCCTTGAAGTTCTTGATGATGCGATAGATTGTTGACTGAGGTGCAATCTTTCTAGCTGCGATACTCTTCCCTGTTAGGCCATTTTTGTGCATTGCAATGATGACTGCACGTGTTTCTTTAGAGATAACCATGGTTAACAGAAGAGAAACAATGATGCCAAGCACCAGCCTCCTTTTAAAGTGTCCAGTGGTGTCATTCTTACTTAATCATGACAGATTGATCTCCATCCATGTCCTCATCAACACCCACACCTGTGTTAATGGAGCAATCACTGAAAAGAGGTTAGCTGGTCCTTTTAAGGCAGGGCTGCAATGATGTCGAAATGTGTTTTGGGGGATAAAGTTCATTTTCTAGCCAAATATTGACTTTGCAAGTAATTGCTGTTAAGCTGATCACTCTTTATAACATTCTGGAGTATATGCAAATTGCCATTAGAAAAAGTGAAGCAGTAGACTTTGTAAAAATTAATATTTGTGTCATTCTCAAAACTTTTGGCCATGACTGTACATGTCACTGTCTGTCTTGCAGGTACTGTCGCTTTAAATCTCATTCAGAGCAGCTGCGCTCTGTCAGTATCTCATTCACTGCTGGCTGTAGCAGCGAGAAACCCCTTTGACCACCCCCTCCCCTGCTGATCACGTTGTCACATCTGTTTCCTGGTTTTGATCTTTTTAAGCTAGTTTTTTTGGTTACAGGTTTTAACGTGAAAATTCTCAGGCATTCAGACTGAACTGTATTCATTTTTTGCTATTCTGAGGGATAATTTATTTATTTTTTTTTGATACGTGATTTCAGTGTCTGGAGAGACAACAAGCAGAGATATAAGGGAGGGGAGAAGTGCTGGCAGCAGCGAGATGACATTCCAGAAGGCGGTAGGAAAAAGTCTACGCTACCAGACAAAAGTTTTAAAGTACTTTTCTTTTTGTTTTTATCATTTTACAATCAGTTTTTCCACCTCTTTTCTGTTTTTTTTTTTAGCTGTTTTAGTAACAAGGGTTGTTTTTCAGAGTTTTATGATTAATACGGTTTTTCTTTTCTCCCTTTTTGGTGAATTTATTTTTTCTTTTTCTAGAGTTTTTTACTAAATCTAACTTTTGTTTTTAAAGTTTTCCTTTTAAGTACATTTTTAAATGATTTTGGAGAGATTTTTTTTTCTAATCAACTTATTTTAGAGTTTTATTCTCCAACCATTTTTTTTTTCTCTACTGGCTTGCTTTAGACCAAGGTCAGAAGCACAGATAAGGAAACTGCAGTCTGAGGGAGAACACACACACAAACTGCACAGTAGCTTGACTCACCCCTCCCATCAGGCATTCACACACACAGAACCATAATGCAGCAGTTTTCATATTTTTAATCACCTTTGTTGAATAGATTTTTGGAATAGACACAGTACGTAAGAATCAAAGGGCTAGGCATGTGAATAGAAGGTCAGAGTACGTGAGAAGCAAATGGACAGGCAGATTTTACACTGCATAATGAAATGTTTTTTGTTTTTTTTCTTGTTTTTTGTTTGAAAGGCAGAGCAAAGTTTGTTAACCCCTTCATGACCCAGCCTATTTTGACCTAAATGACCTGGCCATTTTTTGCAATTTGACCAGTGTCCTTTTATGAGGTAATAACTCAGGAACGCTTCAACAGATCTTAGCGATTCTGAGAATGTTTTTTCGTGACATATTGGGCTTCATGATAGTGCTAAATTTAAGTCAATAAATTTTGTGTTTATTTGTGAAAAAAATGGAAATTTGGCGAAAATTTTGAAAATTTCGCAATTTTCAAATTTTGAATTTTTATTCCGTTAAACCAGAGAGTTATGTGACACAAAATAGATAATAAATAACATTTCCCACATGTCTACTTTACATCAGAACAATTTTGGATACAATTTTTTTATTTGTTGGGAAGTTATAAGGGTTAAAAGTTGACCAGCGATTTCTCATTTTTACAACAAAATTTACAAAACCATTTTTTTTAGGGACCACCTCACATTTGAAGTCACTTTGAGGGGTCTATATGGCAGACAATACTCAAAAGTTACACCATTCTAAAAACTGCACCCCTCAAGCTACTCAAAACTGCATTCAAAAAGATTATTAACCCTTCAGGTGCTTCACAGGAAGTAAAGCTATGTGGAAGGAAAAAAACGGACATTATAATTTTTCCAACAAAAATTTTCTTTTAGCATCAATTTATTCATTTTCACATGGGTAACAGGATAAAATGGATCATAAAATTTGTTGGGCAATTTCTCCTGAGTACACCGATACCTCATATGTGGTCATAAACCACTGTTTGGGCGCACGGCAGGGCTCAGAAGGGAAGGAGCGCCATTTGACTTTTTGAATGGAAAATATGCTGGAATATTTAGCGGTTGCCATGTCGCATTTGGAGAGCCCTGTGTGCCTAAACATTGGAGCATCCCCACAAGTGACCCCATTTTGGAAACTAGACCCCCCAAGAAACTTATCTAACTGCATAGTGAGTGCTTTTAAAACCCAGGTGCTTCCCAAATTGATCCGTAAAAATGAAAAAGTACGTTTTTTTTTCACAAAAATTTTCTTTCAGCCTCAATTTTTTCATTTTCACATGGGCAACAGGATAAAATGAATCCTAAAATTTGTTGGGCAACTTCTCCTGAGTACACCGATACCTCATATGTGGTCATAAACCACTGTTTGGGCGCACGGCAGGGCCCGGAAGGGAAGGAGCGCCATTTGACTTTTTGAATGGAAACTTAGCTCCAATCGTTAGCGGACACCATGTCACATTTGGAGTGCCCCTGTGTGCCTAAACATTGGTGCACCCCCACAAGTGACCCCATTTTGGAAACTAGACCCCCAAGGAACTTATCTAGCTGCATAGTGAGCACTTTTAACCCCCAGGTGCTTCCCAAATTGATCCGTAAAAATGAAAAAGTAGGTTTTTTTTCACAAAAATTTTCTTTCAGCCTCAATTTTTTCATTTTCACATGGGCAACAGGATAAAATGAATCCTAAAATTTGTTGGGCAACTTCTCCTGAGTACACCGATACCTCATATGTGGTCATAAACCACTGTTTGGGTGCACGGCAGGGCTCGGAAGGGAAGGAGCGCCATTTGACTTTTTGAATGGAAATTTAGCTCCAATCGTTAGCGGACACCATGTCACATTTGGAGTGCGCCTGTGTGCCTAAAAATTGGTGCACCCCACAAGTGACCCCATTTTGGAAACTAGACCCCCCAAGGAACTTATCTAGCTGCATAGTGAGCACTTTTAACCCCAGGTGCTTCCCAAATTGATCCGTAAAAATGAAAAAGTACTTTTTTTTTCACAAAAATTTTCTTTCAGCCTCATTTTTTTCATTTTCACATGGGCAACAGGATAAAATGAATCCTAAAATTTGTTGGGCAACTTATCCTGAGTACACCGATACCTCATGTGTGGTCATAAACCCTGTTTGGGCGCACAGCAGGGCCCGGAAGGGAAAAGAGCGCCATTTGACTTTTTGAATGGAAATTTAGCTCCAATTGTTAGCGGACACCATGTCGCATTTGGAGAGCCCCTGTGTGCCTAAACATTGGTGCACCCCACAAGTGACCCCATTTTGGAAACTAGACCCCCCAAGGAACTTATCTAGCTGCATAGTGAGCACTTTTAACCCCCAGGTGCTTCCCAAATTGATCCGTAAAAATGAAAAAGTAGTTTTTTTTTCACAAAAATTTTCTTTCAGCCTCAATTTTTTCATTTTCACATGGGCAACAGGATAAAATGAATCCTAAAATTTGTTGGGCAACTTATCCTGAGTACACCGATACCTCATATGTGGTCATAAACCACTGTTTGGGCGCACGGCAGGGCCCGGAATGGAAGAAGCGCCATTTGACCTTTTGAATGAAAATTTAGCTCCAATTGTTACCGGACACCATGTCGCATTTGGAGAGCCCCTGTGTGCCTAAAAATTGGTGCACCCCCACAAGTGACCCCATTTTGGAAACTAGACCCCCAAAGGAACTTATCTAGCTGCATAGTGAGCACTTTTAACCCCCAGGTGCTTCCCAAATTGATCCGTAAAAATGAAAAAGTACTTTTTTTTTCACAAAAATTTTCTTTCAGCCTCAATTTTTTCATTTTCACATGGGCAACAGGATAAAATGAATCCTAAAATTTGTTGGGCAACTTCTCCTGAGTACACAGATACCTCATATGTGGTCATAAACCACTGTTTGGGCGCACGGCAGGGCTGGAAGGGAAGGAGCGCCACAATTGTTAGCGGACACCATTTCACGTATGGAAAGTATGTAGTGTATGTCAGGTTGGTGTGTGGTGTGGTGTAGTGTACATCAGGTTGGTGTGTGTGGATACAACACACACACACACACACCATCCTGACATACACCACACACCACCTGACATACACTACATCAGGTTAGTGTGTGTGGTGTAGTGTATATCAGGTTGGTGTGTGGTGTAGTGTACGTCAGGTTGGTGTGTGTGGTGTAGTATACACCACACACACCAACCTGACATACACTACAACACACGCACACCAACCTGACGTACACTATACCACACCACACACCAACCTGAGGTACTGCTTGTCAGGTTGGTGTGGTGTAGTGTACGTCAGGTTGGTGTGTGTGGTTTAGTGTATGTCAGGTTTGTGTGTGGTGTAGTGTATGTCAGGTTGGTGAGTGTGGTGTAGTATACACCACACACACCAACCTGACGTGCACTACACCACACACACCAACCTGACGTACACTACGCCACACACACCAACCTGACACACTACGTCAGGTTGGTGTGTGTGGCGTAGTGTACGTCAAGTTGGTGTGTGTGGTTTAGTGTATGTCAGGTTTGTGTGTGGTGTAGTGTATGTCAGGTTGGTGAGTGTGGTGTAGTATACACCACACACACCAACCTGACATGCACTACGCCACACACACCAACCTGACGTACACTACGCCACACACACCAACCTGACACACTACGTCAGGTTGGTGTGTGTGGCGTAGTGTACGTCAGGTTGGTGTGTGTGGTTTAGTGTATGTCAGGTTTGTGTGTGGTGTAGTGTATGTCAGGTTGGTGAGTGTGGTGTAGTATACACCACACACACCAACCTGACGTGCACTACGCCACACACACCAACCTGACGTACACTACGCCACACACACCAACCTGACACACTACGTCAGGTTGGTGTGTGTGGCGTAGTGTGCGTCAGGTTGGTGTGTGTGGTTTAGTGTATGTCAGGTTTGTGTGTGGTGTAGTGCATGTCAGGTTGGTGAGTGTGGTGTAGTATACACCACACACACCAACCTGACATGCACTACGCCACACACACCAACCTGACGTACACTACGCCACACACACCAACCTGACACACTACGTCAGGTTAGTGTGTGTGGCGTAGTGTACGTCAGGTTGGTGTGTGTGTGTTTAGTGTATGTAAGGTTTGTGTGTGGTGTAGTGTATGTCAGGTTGGTGAGTGTGGTGTAGTATACACCACACACACCAACCTGACGTGCACTACGCCACACACACCAACCTGACGTACACTACGCCACACACACCAACCTGACACACTACGTCAGGTTGGTGTGTGTGGCGTAGTGTACGTCAGGTTGGTGTGTGTGTGTGTATGTCAGGCTTGTGTGGGTGAGTTCTGTAGGGGAATGTCAAAATGTGTTTAGTCCACGGATGTGTGATGAATTCTGAAGCATTCATTCAAACACAGTGCAGGTTTGTCAGGACACGTTTCACATTGGAAACGAGATTCCCTTCTTATCCCCCTTTTATAGCACACCCGGCACCTTTTTTTTGCTCTCCCCTCACAGGGAAAATGTTTGCCCTGGTACCATGCGGGAAACTTGAGTTCCAGGAGTGCTGGGGCGCCCTCCGTCCTCCTCTCCAAAAATCATGGCCTTTATCACCGACTCCTGGAACTGAAGGAAGGTGTTGTTTGTCTGGCCTGCACATCGTGATAGCACGTATGCGTTATACAGTGCCATTTGCACGATGTGCACAGCCAGTTTTTTATACCACACCTTCGTCTTCCGCAAGGCACTATAGGGCTGGAGGACTTGATCAGAAAGATCAACTCCCCCCATGTGTTTGTTGTACCCCAGGGCACAGACCGGTTTGTGAACCTTGCTGGGGTACCACGAACGGTGGTGGCCGTGGTGCTGGGACCATGGATTGTTGTCAAGAAAAAGACTTCCCTTTTGTCTTTGAACTTGACCACAAGCATGTTGCCGCTACATTGGGCTCGGCTCTCACCCTTTGGGAGAGCCTGCTCAATTAGCGTCAAAGGGAGACCCCTCTTGTTTCTGCGCACAGTACCGCAAGCTGCGGTAACTCTGGCAGAGAGGGATTGAAATAGTGGGATGCTTGTATAAAAGTTATCAACGTACAGATGGTAACCTTTATCAAGCAGTGGGTGGACCAAATCCCACACTATTTTCCCACTCACCCCCAGAGCAGGTGGACATTCTGGGGGCTGGATCTTGGTGTCCTTCCCTTCGTAAACTCTAAAGCTGTGAGTGTACCCTGAGGTACTCTCACACAGCTTGTAGAGTTTTATCCCGTACCTTGCCCTCTTGCTGGGCAGGTACTGACGGAACTGAAGCCTCCCTTTGAAGTGGACGAGGGATTCATCCACACAAATTTCCCTTTGGGGAATGTACACTTCAGCAAACTTGTTGCTGAAGTGTTCGATGACCGGCTGAATTTTGAACAGTCTATCAAAATTCGGGTCATCGCGGGGAAGGCTGTCAGTGTTGTCCCTGAAATGAAGAAACTTATGAATCGCCTCAAAACGTTTGCGAGTCATAACCATACCAAATACTGGAGTTTGATATAAAATATCAGTACTCCAGTATTGGCGAATTTCCGGTTTCTTCACAATCCCCATGTGAAGGACCAGTCCCCAATATTTCATCATTTCTACTGAGTCAATGGGACTCCAAGTAGTAAATGATGAATTAGGGTTTTCAGCAAAAAATTGCAGGGCGTACAAGTTACTTTGCTCACCATAAGACTGACAATTGACTCCGAGAAATAGACTTTGAAAAAGTCTATTTCTTTGAAGTTGGCAGTCTCGAACTGGATTCCTGATTGGGGAACAAAATCAGGAATCCGTGGAGCAAAATTTTCAGGGACGGGGTTCCAGGAGGGGGCACTAGTGCTAGGTTGGGCTTGACTAGCACTAGGTTGGGGGTTACTCACATTTTGCTGTGGGTCTTCTTCCCCGGCTTCCAACTCTTCTTCCCTGGCCTCCGGCTCTTCTTCTCCGGCCTCCGGCTCTTCTTCCTCGGCCTCCGGACGATTTCTTGTCCTGCGACATCTTGGTGTTGGTACGTCTGTGTCACTGGAGGAGGAAGAGGGAGGAGGAATACAGAAAAGTAGGGTCCTCTCCTTCACTATCATCATCGGAGGCAATATAAGCATATGCCTCCTCGCTGAGTACACCCTCTGGGATGAACGGGACGAGTGGGACATCGTGAGTGTGGTGTGTGTGCGTGTGTAAAAAAAGCTAAAACTTTATTATAGTGTGCGTGTGCGTATGTATGTGCGAGTGTTTGTTGAAACTTTTTACTGCAGGAGTTGTCTGTCAGGCGCGCGGGGGGCAGGAGTTGTCTGTCAGGCGCGCGGGGGCAGGAGTTGTCTGTCAGGCACGCGGGGGGCAGGAGTTGTCTGTCAGGCGCGCGGGGGGCAGGAGTTATCTGTCAGGTGCGCGGGGGGCAGGAGTTGTCTGTCAGGTGCGCGGGGGGCAGGAGTTGTCTGTCAGGTGCTGTCACGCTGTCTCTACGTACTGGAGGTTAGGGGCCTAAGCTGACCCTAAGCTGGGGCCCTGACTAATCCCTCTACCTGGAGGTACTGTTAAAGGTACAGAGGTCCAGGCCGCCAGCGTAATCCCTACCTCCTGAGGATCCCTGAACCTCAGTGATCTAGTCCTGAGAAGGACCCCGATCACAACAACAGGGAACGGGATAATAAAGCCCACACACAGTACTAGACGAACGAGACAGTACAAGGGGAAAATCAACAACCACCTTGCATACAAAACTACATCACAACAACAGAGGGAACACCAACGGGTAAGGAGATAAATGATAAAGCGAGGAAGGGAAAAAACCACACACAAAGTACACTTCACTCCAAACTCCAAAATACCACAAGCCGCTCTGTTTTGTCTGCCAGGAATGCTTTCACCGACACTTCCCTAGCAGACTGGCAGGTATTTGAAGGAATCCCATTGCAGCAACATTAATTGCAGCTGGGCGAGGCTGGCCTCGTCTAGCACAGAGAGAGGGAGAATTAACTCCCTCACTGCCGAAAAACACCCAGCACCAGAAACTCAGCTGTGAGAAGTCAGGCTGTGCAATCGCGACGATCTTCATAGTGACACACCCGTGACAGGTGCGCGGGGGTCAGGAGTTGTCTGTCAGGTGCGTGGGGGGCAGGAGGGGGCTGTCAGGCGCGCGGGGGGCAGGAGGGGGCTAGGAGATGCAGCAGCAGCAGGTGGAGATGGAAGCAGAGGAGCTGGCAGCAGCAGCAGCAGGGGGGTGATCAGGGGTGATCAGGGGGGCAGGGGGTGATCACTAGAGCTGAGGGATGATCACCGGGGGCAGGAGGGGGCTGTCAGGTGAGGGGGGACTGGAGATGCACCAGATGGAGATGCAGCAACTGGAGCTGTCAGAAGTAGCAGCAGGTGGGGGTGATCAGGGGGGCAGAGGGTGATCAGGGGGGCAGGAGGTGATCAGGGGGGCAGGGGGTTATTGGGGTGATCACTGGGGCTGAGGGATGATCACCGGGGGCAGGAGGGGGCTGTCAGGTGAGGGGGGATTGGAGGCGCAGCAAATGTACTGTACCTGTCAGAAGTAGCAGCAGGTGGGGGTGATCAGGGGGGCAGGGAGTGATCAGGGGGGCAGGGGGTGATCAGGGGGGCAGGGGGTTATCGGGGTGATCACTGGGGCTGAGGGATGATCACTGGGGGCAGGAGGAGGCTGTCAGGTGAGGGGGGATTGAGGCACAGCAAATGTACTGTAGCTGTCAGAAGTAGCAGCAGGTGGGGGTGATCTGGGGGCAGGGGATGATCTGGGGGGCAGGTGGTGATCAAGGGGGGCAGGGGTTTATAGGGGTGATCACTGGGCTGAGAGATGATCACCGAGGGCAGGAGGGGGCTGTCAGGTGAGGGGGAGCTGGAGGTGCAGCAAATGGGAGCTGTCAGAAGTAGCAGCAGGTGGGGGTGATCTGGGGGGCAGAGGGTGATTGGGAGCAGGGTGATCTGTGGGGGTAGGGGGTGATCTGGGGGTGCAGGGGGTGATTGGGGTGATCACTGGGGCTGGGGGTGATCACAGGGGCAGGTGGGGGCTGTCAGGAGCAGGGAGATGCAGAAGATGAATGGAGCTCAAAATGCTGTCAGAAGCAGCAGCAAGGGGGAGTGATCAAGGGGGCAGGGGAAGATCAGGGGGGAAGTGGGAAGGGAACAGAGGTCAGGGGAGTGTTTTGGGATGGGGGTGAGCAGAGAGGAGTACCAGATGCAGCAGCAGCAGCTGCGGTGGCGGCGGTGGCGGCGGCGGCAGCGGCGATCGCAGGTCAGGCGGTGGCAGGGCAGCAGCAGGCACCTCGCTCTTCAGCTTCCAGGAACGGATGAAGCTGAAGAGCGAGATCAGCCATAGTTTACTCCACCCCCTCCACATCTGATTGGAAGGAGAGCGTCACATGGACGCTTGCTCCAATCAGATGTGGAGGTGGTGAAAAAAAGGTCATCTGCAGCGATCTCGGCCACGGGGGGGCAAAACCACCCCCCCTGGGGTGAAGTCCAGGTCGTCCTGTACGTGCGGGTCGGGTGACATTTGATTGACCCCGCTCACCCGACCCGCAGGAGGCGATCTCCGCATGACGCCACATAGGCGTCATGGGTCGGATTGGCACTGACTTTCATGACGCCTATGTGGCGTCACAGGTCGGGAAGGGGTTAATAGATTACCGTCTGCTATAAAAGAGCAGTGGTGCATCGTGTAGAAGGTACAGCAAGTTAATTTGAACGGACCAGGAAGTGATTTTTTTTAAGTGAATAAGATTGAAAAGGTGTTAAATCGTCTGTGAGAAAATGATCACTGACATGTCACAAGAGCAGAATTCAGAGTCACACACATAACATGTCCATCATGTGGAGACACGGGACAGGTGTAGGCTGCTCTCATTGAATAAGAAGCCTTGTACAGGGAAAAACGCTCCCCGCCTCTCTCCACAGGGAGAAGGCATTTTTGTTTCAACCATCCCCTCTCAAGAGTCACGGGGGGGACACCCTCTCCTTTTTCTTCTCTCAGTCCCTTTCTCCTTCTTCTTCAGACTTTTCTCCTCTTTCCTCGCTACCATCCCTCTCATTCCTTCTTTCCCCTCCCTCACATCTCTGACACATCCATTTTCTTCCTCTTCCTCTTCTTCTATCTCTTCCTCTCCAACTCTCAAATCTTCTTCTTCATCTTCTTCTACTTCTCCCCCTCCATCTTTCTCCTCTCTCTCTCCTCCATCTTCTCCTCTTTTTCCCCTTCCACTCTTCTCTCCCTCCCCTCCTTCATTCTCTTCCTCTTCTTCACCCTCCCCTCCACCTCTCTCCCCTCCATCTCTCTCCCCTCCTCTTTCTCTCGCTCCTCCCTCACACCTCCCTTCTCTTCCTTTTTTTCTACTTCGTTATCAACTGGGTCAACGCCCAATCAAAGCAATGTGGTGTCCCTGTATTCAGTGCCTCCAGCACAGGGCACCCTGTCTATCCCAAGCACAGTACAAACATTGCCAGTCATTATATCAGGAGAAGAAAGTGCAAATCTCCCTACACAAAATGCTGCATGTAGCCCCCAGACACAACAACTAGTAGAGCCCACAGCTAGGGCTTCACAGGGGGGTGGTATAGCTGAAGACAAAAATGAGGAACCTCAGTGCCGAGCAGGGCTGCCAGCATGGAACCATGACACTGATCCACTGCAGCCTCAGCAAGGAAGTGGGAAATCCCCAAGCAGCAAGACAACTTTTAAGCCCAAATCTCACCCAGTGTATGCACCAAGTACACCATGTCACTTCTTATCTGATGAAGATGAAGATGCAACGTCACACATGCTGCCCAATACTAGGGAAGAAAATACACAAGCACCAATAGAGCAGGACAGGTAGAGGCACCATCCTATGAGCCCTTCATCCAAGCCAGGTGATCAGTATGCTGCCAGACCCAGGGATACACCCCATGCCATTTTGCCAAAAAATGCAGCAGATCCAGCGAACGTATGCAGCAGCCTGGATTGATCTCTGGACCGAAATGGAAATAAAAGCAGGTGATGCATTCTGGTCAATTATGAGAGAACACTTCAAGCTTCCAGCAGAGTTAGATGCGTATGCCTGGGAGACAGGACAAAAGCTAATTGAGCAGCTCAGAGAGTGGGCCAAAAGCAGACTGACAGGACAAACTCTCAGCCTACATGACATGAGTCAAGACAAGACAGAGTCTGTGGAGAAGTTCCATGACAGAGTAATGCAAGTGTTTCAAGATTTGGGCCTCATTACCCATGATCAGACACACGGACAGATGTTGGCACAGGCTTTTGTGCATGGACTGAGAGAACCAATCAGGAAACCACTGGTAGTAGCCAGGCCTGAGTACACAACAATAGCAATGGATACCCTGCTCGCAGTAGCAAAAAGGATTGAGTCCCGCCGGGACAGAAGGGATGTCTGGTGTTACAACTGTGGCGAGTTTGGTCATTTCCGGAACCGGTGCAGAACACCGACTTCGCAAAGAGAAGAAGAAACACAGAAAGCAGTGAAGAACCCTGTCCATAGGACAGGAGCACACCAAGTCCACAGGGAACCCCACCAGTGGGACCAATATCCTGAGAGTGGATGGCGTAGTCAGATCTTTTCTTGTGGAACTCCGCAACCTCACCTATCTATCAGAATCTTCTGCTTCCTGCATGGGAATTGATGGTCAAGTCAGATATTTCCAGATTATGAAGCCCTGAGCGTGTGGACTCAGCCAGAACACTCCATCATGTCCCAGTTTGTTGTGTCAAAGACTGCACCCTCAACCTATTGGGAGTGGACTTACTGCAGAAGCTGAAAGCGACCAGAGTGTTCCAGGAAGATGGGACCATGACACTTTCTTCACCCCTGACCCAAGAAGAAACAGGAACAACCACACTGCAGACCTATCACAGGAGGTGCTGGACATAGTACCAGAAAAGCCACTCCATCACCCAGAGTCAAGATGTCTCTAACCAACTGAAGGTCTAAGTGAACTCGCCTAAGAAGACGGCCTGAGAACTTTGACATTGGCCAGGATATTCAACTCAAGAAGGACCCTACTTGCTTCATGGAATGGCAACACCTCATCCGGCTCCAACGCCAGAGGTTCATCTTTTGCAAGCACCATGAGGTGCCCCTGCAATCAACTAGTTCACCCAGGCCCTAGACCGGCAAAAGGCCACTCAGCTCTTCAAACTTGTGCACAAATACTGACCTGAGACCGAGCTGGAGAAAAAGAAACTACTGATGGCCCGTGCTGAGAAAAAAGCAAGCCGGTGAAGGAGACATCCTAACAAGAAGACCCCCTGTGACCAGAGCAGGTGCTAACACAGTGACTGCCTTGGTGGAGAACAAGAAAGCCAGCTGGTCGTTATCTCTCATGATGTGGATCCTAGTAGGCGGCTTGTTTTCCCGCCAGCTCTGTGCCAGGAGATGGGAGCCCTCTGCGCATAGTGAAGGACAAGGCAAAAACGGGGCTGCCTCGCCCATCGGAATCAATCCCAGCTTTCCACAGTAAAGAAAAAGACTGTAAACCCACTGAGTTCAGAATGGTGCAAGGCCTGGAGGCCGTTAAAAGAGGCTACGGTATTTGAAACCCCAACAGTGCTGAACCGTCACACTCTGCTCTCAAGAGTCCCAGTCACCGTAACGGTATTCACGGTGATCAGCCTGGCCAGTACCTTCTTCAGTGTTTCCCCTCCACCTGGAGGCCTGCCTTCACGCACCAGTGCAGTGCATATGGACAGTGTTGCCTCAAGGTGCTCAAAACAAGCCCTTCAAGTTTCACCAAGACAATGTCCCCCATCCTCGTCAACTGGATTGCAGAATATGCAAGAGTCACTCTTCTACAACACGTGGATGACCTTCTCTTTTGTGTGGTTGACATCGACACCTGCACAGTCCATTCCTTGTCTCTCCTACTCTGCCTGGAAGAACAGCATCGCAAGGTCTGGAAGAACAAAGTCAGTGATGTCAGAAGCAAGTTACATCCCTGGGACACTGTATTGCCCATCAGACGAAAACATGTCAAAGACTGGAAGACCACTGTGGAGAAGATGGCTCCCCCAACAACTCCAAGAATGCTGCAGGCCTTCCTGGTCTAGTGTCGTATTGCAGAACCTGGATCCCTGATGCCTCAGTCCTAATGCAGCCTCTGTGCGCTTGCATCAACGCAACCCCGCTCCTTCTATCAGACGCAGCCTTCAACCCATTCAGGAGATTGGAAGAACTCCACAGTCTCAGCGCCAATACCAGGCATACCTGACTACGAGAAGTCTTTCCGTCTACCTGATGGAAGAAAGAAGGTCATGCTACTGGAGTCCTGGCACGGATTCACGGGGGAAAACAGAGACTTTTAGGCTGCCTCTCAGCCCGCTTGGATCCAGTTGCAAGAGGAGCACCCTCCTGCCTGATGGCAGTATCTGCAGCACACACCTTCCTGGACAAGACTGCTGACATCACTCTTGGACAGCCACTGGAAACTCTCACTCCACATGACATCTTGGCAATCTTCAATCAAGCTCAACCAACAATAATCTCCCACCGCCAGGCATCTTTGTGGCGCCTCTATCGCCTTTGTCTCATAATGTCACCGTCTCCAGACCTACAGTCCTCATCCCGGCTACTCTACTCCCACTCCCAAGGGGGGATACAATATGGATTTTCCAGAACAAAATTTACAGAATTTATCCTCTACTTGGATGGCTCCAGATTTGCAGATGATGAAGAAGTTTCCACACAGGAAGTGCAGTGACAGCAATCAAGAAATCCTGTGGTCCAGAAGTCTGTCACCTAGCCTGTCAGCCCAGGAAGCAGAACTGATAGCTGACGAAGGCCTGCCAGATGGCAGAAGGCAAGACTGCAAACATCTACACCGACTACAGGTACTCGCATGGCATAGCACACGACTTTGAGCCCATCTGGGCTACAAGGGACTTCATCACAGCAAACGGGACAACCGTGAAGCATCATGGAGCCTTCAGGGACCTGCTGGGTGTACTCCAACTTCCAAAATGGTGGCAATTTGAAAAATCAAAGTGCATGGAAAACTGAGAACAGAAGAGGCGTGAGGCAATAACATGGCAGACATGGCAGCCAAAGAAGCGGCCAAGGGAAGACAGCATGGAGAAGTGGGAGAGGTCGTAGAGCCGGACGGCTACTACATGACGACTGAAGACAAGAAACCTGACAAAAAGACGTCCTGGGATCTGCTCAAGAAGTTGCAAGACCAAGCTCCAAAAGGAGAAGAAGAATGAAGCGAAAAAAAAGCAAACGTGAAGAAGGAAGACTACAATAATGGACTTCAAATTGCTCCACAAGTATGCACCCTTGGGGGGCCAATGGGACATGGGACCCACACCCACTATCAAAGACACAGAGAATGATCGTTGGTGTTACGGGTTCGCTTCGGGTCTCCCACCAAACAGCCAAATTCACCAAGCAGTGTCTGACCTGCGGCAAATGCAAGCCTGGAGTATGGAAAAAAAGCCCCCCTCACCTATTGGAAAGACCATTCCGTTCAGAGGATCCAGATAGACCACATCCAGATATGCCAAAGTGAAGGATTCAAATAGCCTTGGGTCAAAGAAGTTTTTAAATGGCAGAAGCTTCCCAAGTCAGCAAAGACTGCTGAAAAAGTATTTCAGAAATAGTGTGCAATACGGGGTTCCAGAAATGATAGAAAGTGATCGGGGGCCCCCTTCAACAAATCTGACACAAGAGATTGGTTAACGTAGGGTCGTTTAGGCCACCATTCTTACCACCCCCGAGCGCAGGAAGGTTAAAAACTAAACGGAACATTTAAGAATAGGATTTTTAAAAATTGCCCAAAGAGACACGAAAACCATGGCATGACACACTCCCATTTGCATGTTTAGGTAAGGCACACTCCCAGAGACCCAGAAAAGCTTTCCCTGCGAAATTTTGGGGTCTGCCCCCAAGTTGGTGATTATTCCCTCGCGCAGAATATGCAAAATGATATTTTTGCTTTGAAATTGAATTGTCAAAAAAAAAAAAAAAACTAATGCCATTCTGGTTTTTTTTCACTGCCAGATTTGATGGTCCAGTCCAAGAGCCCCAGGACCCCAAAACCTCTGTAATAGAGGGAAGCTTGTTGGATCCAGTATCGCTTGAAGGAATCCCTCCGGAGAGACACCTAAGCCAGAAGGATGTCGTGGATGTCTGATGATCAGCGATGCCTCCTGTGAAGAATACACACGTTTTTTTTTTCTGAACATGCGTTAATAAAAGGGGACTATGATTGCAAACACTAAACCCCCGAAGGGACAGTCCTCCGCCCGCCAATTTGCAAAAAGTCTGTTTTCGGTGGGGGGGCATGCGTTGGCATTTTTAAACCCCCCGGCAGACAAAAGAGTTGCGCGCTTTGGGACAGGAGAGGTTTTTAGGGAAGGGGTTTTAAAAGGGGGGGACTGTCCTTGGAAAAATATGTATTCCATTATTCAAAGTTTTCATATATTGCATTCACAGTTGATAGATCTACTTGATAAAAAACCTGTGCTCACACATATCTTGCAAAAGCTGATGCCATTTATCAGTCGTTTTTAACCCGTGTGACAGAGCCATTTTGAGCTTAATGACCGGGAAATTTTTACAATTCGACCACTGTCACTTTATGGGTTATAACTTGGAACGCTTTAACGAATTCCTGATTTGAGATTGTTTTTTCGTGACATATTGTACTTACGTTAGTGGTAAAAATTTTTTTATCTGACTTGGCTTATTTATGAAAAAAACGGAAACTGGCGAAAATTTGAAAAATTTAGCAATTTTCTAATTTTCAATTTTTGCCCTAAAATCAGAGATATGTCCAAATTTTTTAAATAAATAAATTTTCCACATGTTATTTAATCAGCACAATTTTGGGAAAAAATTTTTTTTTGTTACGAAGTTATAAGGGGTTTAAAAATTGCCAGCATTTTCTTTTACAACACCATTTTTTTTTTG
The DNA here is from genome assembly GCA_033576555.1 of Oophaga sylvatica. Taxonomy (NCBI): domain Eukaryota; kingdom Metazoa; phylum Chordata; class Amphibia; order Anura; family Dendrobatidae; genus Oophaga; species Oophaga sylvatica. The sequence goes on from JARQOD010001311.1 coordinate 90,647, forward strand.
GGACCACATCTATTTGAAGTACTTTGAGGGGTCTATTGAAAAATAGCCAAAAGTGAACTTTAAAACTGCACCCAAGGGCTCAAAACCCAATTCAAGAAGTTTATTAAAACCTTTAGTGCTTCAAGGAATGAAGCAATGTGGAAGGAAAAAAATTTTTAACTTTTTTGCAAAAAATTTTTTTTTCGGAACCAAATTTTTTTTATTTTCAAACTGGGCAAAGAAAAAAATGAACCACAAAATTTGTTGTCAATTTCTCCGATTACGCGTACCCCAAATTGGGGGGGTAAACCACTTTTTGGGCGCACGGAAGTCGAAGGGAACGAGCCCCGTTTGACTTTTTAAAAGCAGAATTGGCTGACGCCATGCGCGTTTTAAGACCCCGATGTGCCCTAAACAGTGGAAACCCCCACAAGGCCCCATTTGGAAACTAGCCCCCTTTAAAGGGAAATTATCAGATGTGGGTGGCACTTTAACCCCCCAAGGCTTCAAAAATTTTTTAACGTGGCCCGGGAAAAAAAAAAAAACATATTTTTTCCCCCAAAAACAATCTTTTCCCCCAAAATTTTTTTTTTCCAAGGGTAACAAGCCCCAAAAAATTTTTGAAAAAAATTTTCCTAGTACGCTGATCCCCAATTTGGGGTTAAACCCCCTGTTTGGGTGCATGGCAACTTGGAAGGGAAGGAGCACCCTTTGATTTTTTCAACGCAAATTGGGGGGGACCCCAGTGCGTTTATAGTGGCCCGAGTGTCTAAACGTGGAAAAACCCCCCAAGTGCCCCCCTTTTGGAAACTAGCCCCAAGGAACTTATTAGATGTGTGGGACCTTTAAACCCCCAAGTGCTTCACAAATTTTTTAAACCCCCCCGGGTGAAAATAAAAAACATTTTTTTTTCCCCAAACCCCACGTTTAGCCCCCAATTTTTTTTTTCCCAAAGGGGAACGAAAATTAGACACAAAAGTTGTTGTCCAATTTGGGCCGGTCGCTGTACCCTTTGTGGGGGGAAACCACGTTTGGGCACCGGCGGACCGGAAAAGGGGGGGCGCCATTGCTTTTTTCGCCACTGGTTTTTGGAGACCCCCCATGTGCCTAAATTGGAAACCCCCTTCTAGCCCAACCCTAACCCCAAACCCCCTAACCCTAATTCCAACCCCCCTAAAACCAACCCTAATTAACTTAACCCTAATTTTTAACCCCCAACCCTAAAATTTTAAAAAACCCTAGTTGAACCCTAACCCTAATTCCAACCCACCTAATTTTTAAACCCCAAACCCAATTATAACCCTAACCCTAAGGTGGGTTCATATTGGCTTTACCCCCCATTAACCCATAGCGTTTAGGGTTGGTAAAAGGTATGCATAACCCCTCGCTTATGCTATTACTGGGGGAATCACGATGTTCATTTGCGCTAGCGGACACCCCAAATGCGGCCGGTCGAGGCCCCGTCATGAAGCGGCACGTGCGAAGCGCCGCTTTACAAAAACCCAAGCGCCCGCGGGGGGCCCCCAAAAATTTGGGGGGTGAAGGCGCGTTAACGGACTGCGTTAACCGCGTTTACCGGGGGAAAACGCTGTCTAAGGATGCATAAGAAATAACCCACCAAAAACCTAACGCAAACCCCAAAACCCTAATTAAACCCTAACCCAATTTTATAAAAAAATTATCCCAACCCCCAACCCCCTAATGGAAAAATGAAAAAAAAAAAATTTCTTTATTTTATCATATGTACCTCCCAAGGGGTTAAAAAGGGGGGGGTTTTGTACTGTTTTTTTTTTTTGATCACTGTATTTTTTTATCACAGTGATAAAATGTATTTTTTTAGAGAATGAATGAAATTTTTTTGAATTTGCCCCAGGCAGATTCGGCGGGGCACGGATGCGCCCCCCCATTTTTTTTTTAGGGAAACGCCCTGAAGGGGGCCCCGGGGGAGGACAGGAGGCGAGGGGGGGGGAACGGACCGCCCGGGGGGGGACGGAGCCCGGGACCCCTCCAGGACGGGGGGGGGGGGGAGATGGGGGTCCGGGGCCATTTCTCTCCCCTCTGATGTCGATCCTTTTGGGGGAGAGAATTTAAAAGGGAAAAGGGTCGCAGCTTTTATTTCTTTTTTTTCTCCCCAGTATAGCGGGACGCAAAAGGTGGGATTGGGGGGGGCCCCATTATGTTCTCTGGGGCTCGGTCCCCGGGAGGAGACCCCGGGAAAAAACGCCCTCCCCCCGTTGCGGCGGGCGCAGCATCGTGGCCCCCATTTTAAAGCTGGCGGGGCACGGGGGCCCCCGGGGGGCCCCCGGGGCCATGAGGATTTTGGGGGGCCCCACGTGGGGGTCCCGGGGCCCCCTTTTTCTCTGCCTCGATCCCCGATACATCAAGGACAGGTTTGGCCCCCCCCCATTTTTTTTTTTTTTGGGGGCCCCCTTTTTAGGTTAATACCGGGATCGCAAATGGTGTGGGAAAAAAACCGACCGATTCTTTTTTTTTTGGGTCTCGGCCCCCCGGCAGCCGGCCCCAGGGGCTGGGGGGGGGGCGTATTCCTTTTTCACAGCGCCGTTAAAAACGGCGCGGGTTTAAGCCCCTTAAGCCCGGGTTTTAAAAAGGCTATGGCGGTCGTGGGTTTTTAAAACTGGGCCTTCTAAGGAAAAAAGACATAGAGTCTTAGTTAGTACTTGTTAGGGTCGGGGAACGCCCCCAAATAAAATTTGGGAGGTGCTTCGCACCCGGGGTCCCCCTTGCAAGAAAAGCCTGCGGAAGTAAGTGCGAAAGTAGGAACTCTGTTATCCCCAGATCGCTAAAATAAACGCCGTAGGCGTTGTGGCAGTAATGCAGCTCTTTTAATTACGGGCTAACGGGATGCCCCAGTGTAAATGGCGATTTGCGAACTCACTTAGTTCAGGAGCCAAAGTAAAAAGCTAGGGCGTGTTAGCTCGAGAGGAACCCGTTACGAAAAGGGCCCCGAAAAAAAACCCCCTGTCCTGTCGGGGGTCTGGCAAAGGTTAATTGCTAACGAGCTAATACGTTCATGCGCTAAGCCCCCGGGGAGTCACCGCAATCTATGGGTCTAAAGCCGACCCTGAAAAGGGGATCAAACCCTCCCGGTTTTTTGCCGGTAATCTAGGGCCCGGACACCCCCTGACCAGCAGCACACAAACTCCCCCCGATTAAGTCGGTATTTAGGGTTTTTCAGCCGGGTCCTACCCCACACTGACCCCTGGCGCATAGATAAAAAGGTTTATTAGCGCATGGCGGCCCGCCATGCTACCCTTTTTTTAAAAAGCTACAGGACCTTCCAGGAACAAGGACTGAAACCCCGTTCAGAAGCTGAAAAGGGGGCCCCCGGCGGGCCAAAGACTGTGCGTACCTGACAGTGCCCCCGATCCCAATAAGAATTCACTCGGGGGACGCTCAAAAGGGAAATGGGACTTTATCCCAAAAAAGTCTGTCCAAGGTTAAAAGCAGATCCAGGAAAGGCAGCGAAAAACAGAGGGATTGGGGAAGAGTTGGAAACGACGTCTCTGGAGCGGCTCCATGCGGCCGGAATGAATGGGGACCGCCGGCACTGGCTCGGACCCCCCCGGCAGGAGTGGGAACTCAAACCCTAACAACCCCCCCCCGGGCCCCCCCCTTCCCGGGCCTCGCTGCTTTTAAGGCGCGATGGTGGGGACTGTTTCTGGCAGGGTCCCAAACCATTCGGCCCATAGCCCCCCCATCCACCAAATAAAACTTTTTTCCCCGTACCACCTTTTCCCACCCCCGATGGCGTTCACCCATGTAAATCGCAATAAACCCCCATTTCCGGCGAGCCAGAAAACCCGGGGGGCATGAGCACGGGTTTCGGGGAGGGCGGGAAAGGTGTGGGGGAAAAAACCCGGGGGGTGGGGGGAAAAGTTTAAAGGGGTTTTTTAAAGGGGTTTAAAACCTCTCGAGGACCTTGGGGGGGCCCTTTCTGGGGTGCCAACTTTTGGGGTAACCGCACCTGATGTTACGGGCGGAGACCACCCCAAAACCCCCCGGGGAGCAAATGTAGGAGCGGGGGGCATGGGCATCGGCCGAAGCCCCCATCCTTCTTTGGAGGCCGGAAATGGACCTGCTTTTGGGGGGGCCCAAATGTCCCTTTCCCCCAACAGCCCCTGCCACCGGAATCGGCGGAAGACAGGGGGAAGGCACTGGAAACCCCCGGTGCTAAAGTAGTTAGGGGAAAGGGGGTTTCTGCCCGTAAAACAGCCACAGCATTTTTAAAAAAAAAATCACCCCCTGTAGCAAGATGCCCAGTCATCCCCCCCGGTAAAGGGGAAAAAAGGGTGTAGATAGGGGCCCAAAGGGGCGGGTTTGGCCCCCCTTTCCAAAAACCCCTTCTCCAATGGACGTTTAAAAGAGATTTAACTCATACGGGTTTTGACAAAAAAGCCTCTCCAAACCCCGAGACAAAAGGGGGCCCCTTTTTCCCCAATTTTTCCCCCGGATGCCGGTAAACGGAAATGTGCCTAAAAAAAACCCCTTTTCCAAAAGGCCCGTGCAGAAGGAAAATTTTGGTAGTGGCACCTACCCCATTTTAGAAAAATGGCCCGGGGGATTCCCCAAAAAAGTTGGTGAAACCCCGGATTTGGGGGCAACCCCCCAAAAACCCCCATCCCAACATCCCCCCGGGGCCTGTTTTGCCCCGGGGGCAAAGGGAAAAGGAACCCAGGGGCCGTTTCGTGGGGAATTTTTTTTGGCGGGGGAACACCCCGAACATCCCCCCCAACATCACCCCCCAAATGCGGCCCCCAATATGCCCCCCAAAAAAATTTTCAGAGTCCTTTTTTCCCCCCAAAATGTCCCCCACCCTGGACGAACCCCCCCCAAGAAAAAAAACCCTCCGGGAAATTAGTAGGCACAAAAGCTTCCCCGGGGGCAAAACCCTGCAAACCCGGGGCCCCTGTTCTCAGGTCCTGGGGGCGATAAGCCCAGGCCCCTCCACCTCCTCCTCCGGGGACACCCAGAGCGAGAAGAGGGGGGCCGAATGTTTTCCCCCCCGGGGGGAAAAAATGCAGGGGGGAAAAAAAAACCCCGGGGAAAGGGAACAAGGCCATCTGGCTTGGGGAAAAATTTAAAGCCCCCGGGCGTCTGAGATCCCCCGGTTTTTGGATCCTTTTGTTGGGAAAGGAAAAAGCGAGCCCCCTCCAAAAATGTCCCCACTCCAAAGGCCAACAAATTTGTACAATCCCCCCCGTGGAAAAATTTCCCCCCTTTTCGGGGGTAAAGGGTTTTTGGGGAGAAAAAAAAGCAGGGATGTTTCCGCCTTGAGACCCCTTTTTGGAAGAGGACTCCCCGCCCCAAGGGACGAGGCCCCCACTCCAATAAAAATGGTTATCAACATGGGGGCGATGGGGGGGGGGGAGCTAGGAAATGGACTTAATGCGTGAAGGCCTTGGGGGCCCTCTTAGACAAAATTTGGGGTTTAGCCCCCTTTTTGGAAAGGGCAAAACGGGGTTACAAATTAAAAAGGGGGGAAAAAATGGGGGTAGAAATTTTAAATGAACCCTAAAGCCGCCCCCTTTTTAAAGTGGGGTTTTTGGGCCAGCCCAAATCCCCGCCGTATTTTGGGCCCGGACCATCCAACCCTGGGCGGGGGGTAAATTTACCCGGAAAGGTAAGGACCCTGTCAACCCCACATTTCCCACTTTGCAAAAAAGGGGGAATTTGCCCTGGGAGGAAAAAGCCCCCCCAAAACCCCCCCCGGGGGTGGGAGTCTTTATTTGGAGAGAAGATGATTAAAATCATCCAGTAGACTAGCCCGGGGTTTGGAGAGCATACCCCGGGAAAGATTTTCATTGAAAAAGGGTTTTGGAAAAAAGGGCGGGAGCATTAAACCCCAAAGGGCATCCCGTATTCTAAGGGCCCCCCCCCTGGTATTAAAAGCCGTCTTCATTGTCCCCCTGGGATAAAAATTCAGGTTTTAAAAAACCGCGCGACTAGTTTATTGAATCCCTTGCCCCCCGATCCCTATAAAAAGTCAGGGGGAAACGGGTACGGGTTTTTTAAAGGTGATGGCTTTTAAGACCCCTGTAATAAAACACGGACGCAATTTTCCGTTTTTCTTTGCCGAAAAAAAATTTCCCGCCCTGCCGGTGCCCCTTTTTCCAAATAAACCCTTTGCCGGTTTCCCCCTAAAATATTTTGGGGGCATGGCCTCGTCTAGGAAAAGAGAGGGGATAAAACCCCCCGAGGAGGTTCTGCGCCGGGCAAAGGGTCTTTAGGAAGCTTAGGGGGATAAAGGGGGAAAATTTTTCTCCGCAGCCTTCTTGGAAAAACCGCGGGAAATACCAGTAGTGTTTGGGAAAGTGGGTAAGATCTGGGGGGGGTAATCAGTAGGGGAAAACCTGAACGAAACTTCTGAACATCTGCCTACATAATTATCCAACCCATATCCTCCCCAAACCCCCACTCTATATGGGGGGATAAAAAACGGACCAAAGGTATACCTAAAATCTCGTCTTTTCCCCCGGGGAAAAGGGACGGGGGGGGGAAAAAAAATTTCCCCTGATGGGAAGGGAACAGACAATGCAAGTGGGACAGTTGGTGTGTAATTTGTGAGGGGAATGAGACCCCTTCACACCCGCAGTCACTGATTGAAGCGCCACCCGAGGGATTGATGCGCGAGCAAAGCTAAGGGCAAAAAATTCCCCCCGCTCCGATTAACGAAAAAGGGGGGGGGTTTTAAAAAGGAAGTCCCCAAACAGGTTTTTTTTCCCCTTTAAATGTTATCTTGGAGGAAATGCGCTGTCTTAGTAACCTCCTCCCAGGGCCCCTAGACGCGACCCCCCCCCCATCTTTGGGGACATCTTTTTGGAAAAGTGTTTTTTGCGGGACAATGGTTAAAAAACCCCAATACTCGGAGGCCCGGGGACTTAGGTCCTTATGAGGAACTTTTGGGGCCCTTTTGGGTTTCGGAGCCAATCGGGGAATTCAAAGGGGGGCAAAGGAGGACCCAAACCGAAAACCTCTGCCTACACTGGGCCCCTCCAACCCCCTCGTGAAAAGGGGGTAAATTCGGGTAGATAGGTTTTTAAACTTTTCCAGTGTGGGGGGAAATTCCCTGGACCCAAAACGTCTTTAAAATGGTCAGCCATCCCCCCCGTGATGGGGAAAAAACTTTATCAGACCAATCTAGCTCGGGCACCCCAATCCGAAACTGGGGGAAAAAAATGACTGACCAAGACGAACCCCTTGTCAATCCCCTTTTTAAAGCCCCCTATCGTGGGTGCCCCTGGGGTCCTAAAAAGACCTTTTTAAGACCCCCCAAAAAAAGGGGGCCCCCTTTGCACCCCAAAGATCACCCGCGCTCCCACTCGGCGTTGCCCACCCAAAACCCCTTGCCCAGGTAGAAAAAATCCAAAAAAACTTGTGCCCGATCCGGGGAAAACGGCCCCCAGTTTTTGGATTATAGACACTGACTCACGAACCCCCAATTTTTGTATCACGGAAACTTTCGGGAAAACGGGGGGGGAAAATGTAGGGGGGAGGTGGCAGGGGGGCAAACTGGCTGAAAGCCCGCTAGAGCCTAAAAAAGCGAGGGCGGTAACTCCAGTGAGGTTGTGCTTCAAGGCCTCCAAAACCCTTAGCTGCTGGAAAAAAGCAAAAGTTTTTGGGGTTTTCCCCCATTTTATAGCCAGACCCGGCGCTAAAATGTTAGGGTTGCGGAACGCAAAAATTTATAAAAGGGGGAGGTGCGTTCGCAGCCCGGGCCACCCCGGGAAACAAAGCCGTTCGTAAGAAGACGAAAGAGCGAAAACTGTTTCCCGCCCCGAAAACGCTTAAAAAAACGCCCTAGCGCTTGTGGGGGAAGTGCAACTCTGTTAATTTACAGAGCCGTCGGGGACAGTGCATATGGCGATTGGCCCAATCATTAGCTTCGGAGGCAAAGTAAAAAGCAGGGCCTGTTAGCGTCGAGAGCGAACCCCTTTTTTTTCCGAGCCGTGGAACAAACCCCGTGTTGTCAGGTCCGGGGAACCCGGGTTTAAATTTTAAGCAGCATAATTTCTGGTCAGCCAAAGTCCCCCGGGGGAGCCCCCGCAATCTAGGCGTCGAACGCCCGACCCTAAAGGAATCAAACCCCAAAATTTTTGCGGTAATTTTTAGGGCTCGGGGAAACCCACCCTGACCAGCTAGAAATAAATCCCAGTTTTTAACGGTTTTTTGTGGCTTATTTCCCGGGGGCCCCCAACCCACACACGCATGACCACACTTTGGGGCATTGCAAAAAAGGTTGATATTAGGCATGGGGCCCACCATGTACCCTTTTTAGCAACAAACACGGGCCTTTTCCCCCAACAAGGGGCCAAAAGAAACCTGTTCGAAGACTAGTAGTTAAAAGGGCCTTCTGGCGGGCCAAAGAGCTGTGCAGTACCGAGATTTTACCCGATCTCCAAAAAAGAATCTCACCTGGGGACGTCGAAGGGGAAAAATTTTCAGGATTTTTTCCAAAGGTCTGTGTTACGTTTCGGTAGGGGAGGGTCAGGTAAAAAAGGCAATACACCAGGAAAAAGGAAACTATGAGATTGAAAACCCCGACTAACCACCACAACTAGAGGCAGCCCCCGGGGCGCCTACGTGGTCCAGACGCCTCGTCACACCCAGAAAGTAACTACCCTAAAAAATTAAAAAAAGGGAAAATATCTGCCCCCGGGGCAAAACCCCAAAATAATAGAAAAACCCCAAACATGTAAAAACGGGGTTTGCCCAAAAGGGGAAAAAAAAGACACAGAAAAAAAAAGTTGAGCAAACTGGGGCCCAAACCCATCTAAATAAAAAAGGGGCAGGAAGGGGGCTTTCCCCCCCCCCCCCAAACCCCGAAAACCCCGAAAAAAACCAACTCTCTAAAAATTTTTAAAACACCCAGACACAAAGGGCCTTCCACCAAATTTTGTTTCTGGGTAAAAAAAAGCAAACCAAGAAAAAACTTTAAAAAAGCAAAAGTACAAAAAAACAGTGGCTGGACAAAAAGGGGAAAAGGGGGGAAAAACCCCCCCGGGGGGGACCTGAAGGGGCCCCCCCGAAGTGCAGGGCAAAATGCAAAAATATAGAAAAACAAAAAAAAAAGAAAATTGTTTATCTGATAGCAGGAAAGCAGACAAAAAAAAGCAGGCTACAAGGGAAAGGGGAAAAAAGGTTCAGACCAGAACAATTGTCACCGGGAACCCGAGGGGAAAAAGATTCCTAAAAAAACCAATCAGTAACACCGTTCCCAATCCCACTAGTACCCCCCTTGTAACCCCCAGGGGGGCCCCTTTCTCCAAAACTCACCCCAAAACCCCTTCACAAAAAGTACCCCCCCCTTAGGGGGGGGTCAACCGAACCCTCATTTTACAACCCGGTCGGTGGGGGGATTCTATGTCCCGGAAAAGTCCCCCAAACATGGATGCCCCCAACAAACACCCAAGAATTATCTTCGGCCTTTAACCTCCCATTTAAAAAATTTGGAGTCTTGTCTAGAAAAAGAGAACCCCAAAATTTTCTCAAAACCCCAAAATTTTCCGATTGCCCCCCAAAAACCAAAAAAAGGGCAGGGGCACAGAAGCGGGAAACCCCTGCCAACAAACCTTTTCAAAAAAATTTTGGAACCTTAGGATCTTAAATGCCCCCCGGAAAAAGCAAACGAAAAGAAACCGGATTTTTAAAAAACTCCATGATCTTATGGCCAATAACCTGGCTTAAATTTGGAGTTTTTCTCTCATGGGGAAAATTCTTTGGGACAACCAACCAAAACCCCCCCCCTTTTAAAAAACCCGGGGGGCCATCAGTTTTTGCCGGTTAGCAAACCGCGGGCCCCTTTTCCTGAAAAGAGGGAAACCTCTCCCTACCGGGCCCCAAATCTGCGAAAATCAACAACAGATAAAAAAACCCGGACAGACGAAGCCTCCGTCTGTCCTAAAAAAATCGGGGGGTGAAAACCCCCGGGGAAATTAAAAAAAAAGGGGCACAAAATGGCAGAGCACCCCCATTTTTAAAAAGAAAAAATCACCCAAAAACCAAAAAAAAGGGCCCGTCATCCTGATCACAAAAAAAGCATTTAGATTTTTCTTTCCAAAGGGGTTTGTTCTTCAGTTTGACCTTGGTCTGAGGTGAAATCCCCAGGGAAAGGGAAAAATTAAAAAACCCATTTTTGAAAAAAAAAGTCCCCCCCAAAATTTGGGGAAAAAAAATGGACTTTTCAAAAACCCCCAATTTTTTCTCAGGAAGGGTGTAAAAAACCCCGGCTAAAGGGAAAAAGGGGCCCCAAAATTTAGGGGAGGAAGGCAATTGGGGAAGGGGCAAGTGTATCATTTTGGGAAAACCTTCACAAATTACAGATGGGGTCTTTTCCCGAGAAACAGGGAATCAAAAAAAAATTTCCCTAGAGATTGGGCCCCCGGCCCCTTTTGGCCCCAGGCAATGGTCAAAAAACCCCCTAGAGCGAAAAGAAAAGGGGGGAGCGAGAAAAGGGGCCCGCAGGAGCACAAATTCCCCCCCATCCCGGGGAAAGGGGGGCCACCCCAAAAAACCCACCCAACCAATCCCCTTTCCAAAAAATTTTCCCGGGGCCCCCGCCAATGCGGAAAAAAGAAAATTTTTACATCACAAATCTTTTTCCCTTTGGGCCCCCACAAACAAATTTTTCCCCAAAAGGGGAGCGCCGGGCTATCCTGACACCCCTCCAAGAAGTCCAAAAATTTTTGGATGGGGGAAAAAAACACACCCCCCTTCAAAATAACAAAAGGGACGATGGCTCGGAGGTGGGAAGGGAAAAAAACCCCCCAGAGGGGAAACCGCCTTAAAACTTTGCCAGGAAGAAAGGAAACCAAAAATTTTAAAAAAATTTTTTAAAAAAAAAAGGCCCCCCCGGGGGGGGTAGGATTTAGCGCTTTTGGGGGGTTTTTCCCTAGACCAAACTTTTGGTCCCTAAGGACCACCACCTGTTTTTTGGGGGCCCCCACCCCAAAAACTCCATCTTCAAAAGCCACTTTTTTGGGGCCCAAAAACCCCGATTACCCGTATAAATTTTTTTTTTTAGTAGGAGAAAAAATTTTTTTGAGAAAAAACAAGGGGGTTTTTTTTGAGGTCTCTGGAAACTTTTTTGGGGGGGGGAAAACGGGGCCCCCCCCCCAAATTTTAGGGCATCAAAACCCCCCCCTGAAATGGCAGGAAACATCGGGGTGGAGAAAAAGGGGGAAAAGGAAAATTTTCTTTTAAAAACCCGAACGAGGACTGCCTCAGGGGCCAATTCCCAATCGAACCCTTTTTGGTCAAATCAGTTAAGGTTTTTAAAAAAAACAGAGAAATTCCAATTTTTAGATTTTAAAAAATTTGGGAAAAACCCCAAAATTTTTTAAAGGGCCCTTTTAAAAAAGGGGTTTTGGGGGAATCACAGATGGCCTGGAAAAAAACCGGGCCCTTTCAAAATTTTT
>JARQOD010001312.1:0-57304 GCA_033576555.1 Oophaga sylvatica
ACCTAAAGTTGTGTCCGGATCAGTTAAAACTCCAAGAGGAAGAACCTGTCATCAATAAGGAGGAACAAGATGAAGCAGTCATACATACGGAATTGGGAGATTTCCCGGCGGATTGGCCCCGAATTGGAGAAGCCGTTATCATCCCTGTACTCCAATTCTATCAACAACAAGGAGAACCTCTACATCAAGTTGAGCCGGTTGCCGCAGCAGAGTCTGTTCCAGAGGAACCTGCTCCAGCAGAATCCCAAGAAGCAGAATCCCAAGAAGCAGAATCTCAGGAAGAAGGATCCCCTGCAGAGACAGAACCGGATAACCCAGCCCAGAGTATACTTGCCAGTTCTCTAGAGAGATTAAGGCAATTCTATAAACTACCAGCACGTAGAACAGACAGGGACACTGACACCACGCATACCCCCGCACTACGTAAGTCGACCTGTAGTACGAAAGGACAACTCCCTGCAAGGTATAAAGACTAGGCAACCTCCTAATAACAGTAGATAGTTACCCTAGAGGTATTGTACATAATTGTAATATATTGTTATTTCTATTATGCCTTACCCAGTTGCTTACTAATTTGTCTTTTGCTTTTAATGCCAATTCAGGTGAAATGGACACTGTTTACTTGTTTTTCCATTACCCTTTGAGCAATCTTTCCAAAAGATACTCGGACTTTTCGGTTGCTCATCCCCCTAATTGTTTTTACCATGTACCTATGTATATAGTTCTTTATTTGTCTATGCAACAGTTCAAGTGCCTCGCCTCCCGTAAAGGGAAGATATAGTTTGTCTAATGTTTACTGTTTGTTTTGTAGAAAAAGTATTTCAGCCCGGTGTAAAGCAGCTGAAATGCAGGCCAGTGTGCTCAGGACAAGCCTGCACTGCAGCAGCCAAAACCACCACCAGGTGGCAGCAAAAACATCCAAAGCTGTGTTAGGAATAATCAGTCATATAAGAACCACAGGTCTCAGCAAGCCCGTGGTCAGAAACAAGCCAATAGGTCAAAACCAGATGGGAGCTGTCAGACTACTGCAGTGTAGTGCAATCTTCCCCAGAGGGAGCTAGGGAGGGACGTGAGACTGAGTACACAGAGAAGCTATACAAATCAGAAGCACAGGCACCACCAAGTGGTGGGAGCGTGGTCAGGCAAGCCGTGTCAAAACCGTACAGAGGCAGAAGTACCAGAAGGAGCAGCAATACACGTAGTCAGTATACCAAGCCGAGGGTCAAATAGCCAGACAGGGAACGTAGCAGCAGAGACGGATACCAAGAGACGGGGTCAGAGTCAGTCCGGATCATACACGAGTAAACAAGTCAAAGGCAGGAGGATCACCAGGTAACAGGGGTCAGAGGCTCTAAACTGGAAGCTTGAGCTATCACTAACACTGGTAAGCCGGCTGTGAAGGACTGAAATAGCCCAGCCCGCTCCAGAACGAGGCCGAGGAAATTAACCCCCGCATGACCAGTCCTGAGAGAGGACAGCAGCGCACAAACTCCGGACTGGACCATGACACCTGCAGTGTTGAGTTGTACTAAGGGGGAATGTGGAGCCCAGCTTCGCTCAGTTCCACAAATCCAGAAGGGTGCATGACTATTGTACCACTTGAGGTCTCTCTATGCATACACACACCTTCACCCCTCTCCTCAATCCACCAGAGGGAGCCTGATAGGAATATAAAAGAGGGTGAAGGCAGGAAGTCAGGCAGATAGCCTGAAGTCTGGAGTTCAGAGCAGACTTGAGAGTAGTGCAGCTCAGCAGAGTTGAGCAAAAGGCAGAAGGCTGCAGTCTGCAGCAGAGTGAGTTCAGCTCAGTTCAGTAAAGAGCTAGGAGCGTGCCGACGCTCTGTGAGCGGCAGAAGAGGCAGCCCACCAACTGCCAGTGTGTATAATTGTGTGAGGGCCCGAGTAGGCCAAAGGCAAGAGGGGAGTAGCAAAGGGGCAGAAGAGCCTAACCAGCTCACCCCAGCAAGTATACACCGGACGCCGGGTCCGAGCCTATAGGGATCTCCATGACCCATTAGGCGAACACCGGAATTCCTGGAGGACTACAAGTCCCAGGAGCACCACAGAGCTGATACGTAACAGGGCCAGGAGGACGGAGTTCAGGCAAGCAGGGCCCTGCAAGCAGGGACACTGTACTTCAAGGGAAGGTCCAACCACAAGGTCAGCCGGGTGCAGGACAGAGATTGAGTTAGGCCCAGCTGCAGGCAGGCCAGAAACTCCTTATATAAAGGCAAGGTACAAGGAGGCCTTAAACCTACTTAGTGGGAGAAGCTGGATGTGCACCCTTCACCCTACAGTGCTCCGGGATGTGCCTGCAACATCTTCAGTAAAGGTACCAAAGTTACTTGTGTGTGTGTGTCCACTTTCTTGTCCTTAACCTGCCAGGTTCCCCTCCGTCCTGCATCCCTACACATCTACCTGCCCTGGAAGGACACAGCCTCACCTGTAGGAGGCCTAACATCTAGCTGCACAACACCATCCCTTCCAGAGGATCTGCACAGCAGCGCTGGTCACCCTGACCAGGTACTACAGGTGGCATCACGAATCATCATACAAACATTTATTCCTCTGTAAATATGCCCCATTTATGGTGAGCGCCCAGGGCCACGGACCGAGCTGTGTTGCCGTGACATCCCCCCATAGGAGTTAATAGGCTCGGATCCGAGTACCCCCACTGCCCTGGGAGGGTGGCTCATCTATCGGGCGGCTCACTGGTCTGTATTAAAAACTGAACCATCTTTGGGCAAGTGGCTTCCTTGATAGACCATTATTAACGGCAAGGAGGAGTAATAATCTCAAAGACATCTTGGTAGATAGCCACTATGTTGCCCATCCATCATCTTCCTTCTTGACAGGTAGCCCTCGACAAGGATGCTTCCCGTGCGGCTCATGCCTGGCCTGCCGTAATATTGAGAGAACTACTTCTTTTTGCTCCTCAGACGGCAGGCGGACATTTAAAATCAGGGAGTACATCTCTTGTACGAGTGACTACGTTATCTATTATGCCACTTGCCCTTGTGGCCTTATCTATGTTGGCCTCACATCCCAGGAATTACGGGTCCATACGACTGAACATGTTAGGGACATTAGAGCAGCATCTGGTGTCGATGATGTCTGTCGCGGGGTCCTTCTCCGGTATCACACAATCAACAGAGCAAGAGAAGTGCGAACAATCCCAAGACCTTTATTATAGGCAAAACGAAAAGGTTCATAAACAATCCACCACACTGAGGATACAATAGTCCAGAACACAAATGCAGTTCAGTAACAGGATAAATGTCCCTGGAGATGAGTCCAATAATCCAGACGATAGAGGATAAACAAAAGAAACCATATCCTTCTTTCTCTCTGACATGCTGTGTCTTTACACCACCCTCACTACACATGAACTGACTTCCCCCTCTCTGTCCTCCTCAGACCCCCTCCTTATGTCCAGGGGTAGTCAGACCGGTTCGATGGCTTTCAGGCCTCTCTGACCTGGGAAAGGTACCTCAGGGATTAGGGCACTACAGGGGGTGACTTGCTGCATTTGGATAGCTGATGGGTGTTAAAAATGCTTATTTTAAGTATATTTTTCAAGGACTTGTTACCAGATGCTATACTTTAAAGAAAATGTCACGTTTCTTATAAAAAAAAATGTAGTGGTTTATTGGACTGTCCATCAAAAAAACATCATTACAGGAAAACATAAAATGAGTGAAATAGTTACGAAAAGATTGTCCATTTGTCCATAGCAAAACTTGTACACATCTTTCCTTGGTGTCCTGAATGGTAAAATGACATTCTGTCTCTCTGTCAGGAGTGTCTCGGAGAAGCAACACATGGTTACATGGCAGCTGGCTGTTCATTCATCATAGTCCTTGTCCCATGTGTCTGTGGAGTGAGTGAGCGAGCCCCCGCCCCCCCTTCGTGTAGCCATTATATAAAAGTCCCTTAGATCACGTGGTCTCTGTATATGGAGATGACACTTTACCATACAGAAATAGCATCTGTAATGTCAGCGATCGTTAACGTGCTTGGTACAGAATTGAGTGTATAAAGAATAAATCCATAACTAAATATTAATATTTAACAATTCCCCCTTTTGAGGGTGACTGACATTAATTGGAACCCTCAAAGTAGAGAAGTTCATCTTTAGGATAATCAGATCTTCTTTCTTCTTTTTCTTCTTCTTTGGCAAAATAATTTAATTTCAATAATAATAATAATATCATATTATTGTTATATGCACTCAATAACATAATTATGTGAATTCATGTTATGGTAAGCCGTGACTAATATTCATATAAAATATGTGTCTTATACTTTCCTAAACCTAAATCGAAGCATCTCGGGTCCAGTCATCATCATCTGATGTCTTCTGGTCTTCATGTTGACTTCTTATTCTTGATTATTTTAAAACACAGTCTTTATACGATAATTCCTTTGAAATAACATGTAGATATTGTGGAGACCGTGTGTCATGTGTCCATCAAAGTCCATAAATTCAAATGTTGATAAGAAAACAAAGTCCATTGATGAAATGAAGCTTTAACCCCTTAACGACCGCCGATACGCCTTTTAACGGCGGTCATTAAGGGTACTTAAACCACAGCGCCGTTAATTAACGGCGCTGTGGAAAAAGTGAATAGCGCCCCCCAGAGGCGCATTTTCTCCGGGGTCTCGGCTACCGGGGGTAGCCGAGACCCCAGAGAACATGAATCGGGTCGGTTTTTACCGACACCGATGTTGCGATCGCCGTTATTAACCCTATAACGGCGACCGCAACAAAAAAAAAAGTTGTGCCATTTAATTTCTCTGTCCTCTGATGTCATCGGACATCAGAGGACAGAGAAAAAGGGTAAGCATAGCCGCGATCGCAAAAAAAAAAAAAAAAAAAAATGATTTCTCTCCCCTCTGATGTGATCACACATCAGAGGGGAGAAGATGAAGGTCCCCGGTCCCCGATCGCCCCCCCGTATACTTACCGGTGTCCTCCGTCCTCCCGCAGGCCCCAGGATCCCGGCTTCTTCTCCCTGCAAAACAAAAATGGCGGGCGCATGCGCAGTGCGCCCGCCGATCTGCTTTGGCGGCAGATTCAAATTTTTTTTCATTCATTCTCATAAAAGTACATTTTGATCACTGTGATAAACTATCACAGTGATCAAAATAAAAAAAACAGTACATAACCCCCCCATTTATCACCCCCTTAGTTAGGGACATATAATAAAAAGTAGAAATTATATTTATTTTCATTTTTCTGTTAGGGTTAGGGTTATAATTAGGGTTAGGGTTATAATTAGGGTTAAGGTTATAATTAGGGTTAGGGTTAGCATTAGGCTGGTTTCACACATCCGGTGTGCGCCTGACGGCGCCCCCGGCATTTAGCCGCAGCGCCGCATCAGAAAATCTGATGCGCCGCATGCGTTTTTTTTGCATTGACTTGCATTAGCGCCAAATGTACATTGCGGCGGCCGGACAAAACGCTGCATGTAACGTTTTTTGTTTTTGCCGGATGGTTTCTGATGTCTCCGGGCATCAGAAACCATCCGGCAAAAAACCGCATGCGGCCGCCGGCGGCGCATCAGGTTTTCTGATGCGGCGCTGCGGCAAAATGCCGGGGGCGCCGACAGGCGCCCGCTGGAAGTGTGAAAGCAGCCTTAGGGTAAGGGTTATAATTAGCGTTAGGGTTAGGCTGGGTTCATACTGCGTTATGGCAGTCCGTTAGACGGACTGCGTTACACCGCGGTATAACGCGGTGTAACGCAGTCCGTTAACGCTGCCATTCACCCCCATTTGAGGGCGCATCGCGACGCATGCCGTAAAGCGGCATGCGTTTGCGACGTGCCATCATTCAGTGACGGAGCCTCGGACGCGGGCTGCAGCGTTTGGCTCTGTCACCGCTAGCGCAGATGAATCATCTGCTGATTCCTCTGCGCTAGCGGGTATAGCATAATGCGATCGCGTTATGCTATACCATTACCAGCCCGTAAACGCTATGTGTTGAACGGGCTGGTAAAACGCAAAATGAACCTAGCCTTAGGGTTAGGGTTATAATTAGGGTTAGAATTAGGGTTAGGGTTACAATTAGGGTTAGGGTTATAATTAAGGTTATAATTAAGGTTAGGGTTACAATTAGGGTTGGAATTAGGGTTGGGATTAGGTTGGATTAGGGTTAGGGTGTGTTGGGATTAGGGTTGGAGCTACAATTGAGGGATTTCCACTATTTAGGCACATCAGGGGGTCTCCAAACACGATGTGGCGTTCAAAAAGTCAAATGGCGCTCCCTCCCTTCCGAGCCCTGCCGTGCGCCCAAACAGTGGTTTACCCCAACATATGGGGTATCAGCGTACTCAGGACAAATTGCACACCAATTTTCGGGTTCTAATTTCTCCGATTACCCTTGGGAAAATAAAAAATAGCTGGCTAAAAAAATCATTTTTGAGAAAAAAAATGATTTTTCATTTTCACGTCTCTGCGTTTATAAATTTCTGTGAAGCACTAGGGGGTTCAAAGTGCTCACCACACATCTAGATAAGCTCCTTAAGGGGTCTAGTTTCCAAAATGGGGTCACTTGTGGGGGGTTTCCACTGTTTAGGCTCATCTGGGGCACTGCAAACGGAACATGACCCCCACCAACGTCTGCATTCCAAAACGTTATTACTTCCTTTCCAAGCCCTGCTGTGCGCCAAAACAGTTCCCCCCCCACATATTTGGTATCAGCGTACTCAGGACAAATTGGACAACAACTTTTGGGGTCCAATTTCCTTGTGAAAAATCAAAAATTTGGGACTAAAAAATCATTTTTGTGGAAAATTGATTTTTTTTTTTTCACACCCAGGCATTATAAACTTTTGTGAAACACTTGGAGGTTCAAAGTGCTCACCACAGATCTAGATAAGTTCCTTATGGGGTCTAGTTTCCAAAATGGGGTCACTTGTGGGGGTTTTCCACTGTTTAGGCTCATCTGGGGCACTGCAAACGGAACATGACCCCCACCAACGTCTGCATTCCAAAACGTTATTACTTCCTTTCCAAGCCCTGCTGTGCGCCAAAACAGTTTCCCCCCCCACATATTTGGTATCAGCGTACTCAGGACAAATTGGACAACAACTTTTGGGGTCCAATTTCCTTGTGAAATATCAAAAATTTGGGACTAAAAAATCATTTTTGTGGAAAATTGTTTTTTTTTTTTTTTCACACCCAGGCATTATAAACTTTTGTGAAACACTTGGGGGTTCAAAGTGCTCACAGCGGATCTAGATAAGTTCCATAGGTGGTCTAGTTTCCAAAATGGTGTTACTTGTGGGGGGTTTCCACTGTTTAGGCGCATCAGGGGCTCTCCAAACGCGACATGGTGTCCAATCTCAATTCCAGCCAATTTTGGTTTGAAAAAGTCAAACGGTGCTGCTTCCATTCCAAGCCCTGCCATGCGCCCAAACAGTGGTCCCCCCCCATATATGGGGTATCAGCATACTCAGGACAAATTGTACAACAACTTTTGTTGTCCAATTTCTCCTGTTACCCTTGTGAAAATAAAAAATTGGGGACTAAACGATCAGGTTTGTGGAAAAAATATGATTTTTTATTTTCACGCCCGGGCGTTATAAACTTCTGTGAAGCACTTGGGGCTTCAAAGTGCTCACCACACATCTAGATAAGTTCCTTAGGGGTCTAGTTTCCAAAATGGGGTCACTTGTGGGGGTTTCCACTGTTTAGACACATCAGGGCCTCTACAAATGCGACATGGCGTCCAGCCAATTCCGCGTTGAAAAAGTCAAACGGAGCTCCTTCCCTTGCGATCTCTGCCGTGCGCCCAAAAAGTGGTTTACCCCAACATATGGGGTATCGGCATGCTCAGGACAAATTGCACAAAAACTTTTGGGGTCTTGTTACCCTTGGGAAAATAAAAATTGGGGTGAAAAGATCATTTTTGTGGAAAAAATATGATTTTTTATTTTCACGGCTCTACGTTATAAACTTGTGTGAATCACTTGGAGGTTCAAAGTGCTCACCACACATCTAGATAAGTTCCTTAGGGGGTCTAGTTTCCAAAATGGGGTCACTTGTTGGGGTTTCCACTGTTTAGGCACATCAGGGGCTCTCTAAACGCGACATGGCATCCAGCCAATTCTGCGTTGAAAAAGTCAAACAGCGCTCCTTCCCTTGCGACCTCTGCCGTGCGCCCAAAAAGTGGTTTACCCCCACATATGGGGTATCAGCATGCTCAGGACAAATTGCACAAAAACTTTTGCGGTCTTATTACCCTTGGGAAATTAAAAATTGGGGTGAAAAGATCATTTTTGTGGAAAAAAATTTTTTTTTTTTTTCACGGCTCTAGGTTATAAACTTGTGTGAAGCACTTGGAGGTTCAAAGTTCTCACCACACATCTAGATAAGTTCCTTAAGGGGTCTTGTATCCAAAATGGGGTCACTTGTGGGGTGTTTCCACTGTTTAGGCACATCAGGGGCTATCTAAACGCGACATGGCATTCAGCCAATTCTGCGTTGAAAAAGTCAAACGGCGCTCCTTCCCTTGCGACCTCTGCCACGCGCCCAAAAAGTGGTTTACCCCCACATATGGGGTATCGAAGTATTCAGAAGAAATTGCACAACAAATTTTGTAGTTCATTTTTTCTTTTAACACTTGTGAAAATAAAAAAACTTGGTTCCGAAGTAAAGCTTTTGCAAAAAAAGTTAAATGTCAATTTTTTCCTTCCACATTGCTTCAGCTCCTGTGAAGCACTTGAAGGGTTAATAAACTTCTTGAATGTGGTTTTGAGCACCTTGAGGGGTGCAGTTTTTAGAATGGTGTCACTTTTGGGTATTTTCTATCATATAGACCCCTCAAAGTGACTTCAAATGTGATGTGGTCCCTAAAAAAAAATGGTGTTGTAAAAATGAGAAATCGCTGGTCAACTTTTAACCCTTATAACTTCGTAACAAAAAAAAATTTTGGTCCCAAAATTGTGCTGATGTAAAGCAGACATGTGGGAAATGTTATTTATTAAGAAATTTGTGTGACATATCTCTCTGATTTAAGGGCATAAAAATTTAAAGTTTGAAAATTGTTAAATTTTCAAAATTTTCGCCATATTTCCGTTTTTTTCATAAATAAACACAAGTCATATCAAAGAAATTTTACCACTAACGTGAAGTACAATATGTCACGAAAAAACAATCTCAGAATCAGCGGGATTCGTTAAAGCGTTCCAGAGTTATAACCTCATAAAGTGACAGTGGTCAGAATTGTAAAAATTGGCCCGGTCATTAAGCTGCAAAATGGCTCTGTCCTTAAGGGGTTAATATCTGAGCAGTGTCACCTTTAAAGACCTGGACTTACATTGGCTCGCCTTGGATATTTCTGGAATCCTCCATGCCATCCGCACTGGTCTTGGAACAGGTGTGACGTCTTTAGTCAGCAAAGCAAGGGTTAAAATAACTCTTCCTTGCTAAAGATAGCACCATAACCAGTCCTTAGTCCTAATGCACAGGACTCATGTCAGGGTTGTAGTTTCCTGACAACTTATTGTTCACCAGCTTTCATTGAAGCTTCATAGGTGATAAGAAACCACTGGAACGTGATAAAAGCGTGATAACACAGTTCATATCAGCATCATAGGATCATCGTCCTCTGCCATTGTGGTTGTCAGGTTAGATACTGCAATCGTGGCTGTCAGTGGTGGATACTGCAGTTGTTATCAGTGGTGAATACTGCAGTTGTTGTCAGTGGTGAATACTGCGATCGTGGCTGTCAGTGATGAAATGAATTGTAATTGACACAGTCTATTATTACTCAGACATCATATCGCCTTTTTACCTTCTGGAACTTCGGCTTTTTCTTCTTGCAACTTTTTAAATTTACTTGAATTTAGAAATATGAAAAGTCTTTATTGACGTAATTCCAATATCTTGCTTGAAGTCTTCATTCCCTATTCTATACCAAATCTGGTAATTTTCCTAACCTATAATATCACAGCGTACCATAGCAATCAGTAATATCCATATAATTATTATCAGAATAGTAATATGGAATTCATGTTTGTATGTGAAACAATAATAAATGATAATACAGTATTTACCATATTCTTCATGAGATAGAACATTTTTATGTCATAGGTGTAATTACCTTTTCAACCCATAGGTGTCAGTGTGTTTTTCATGTAACAAGTGTTTCCATCTTTATTACCAATAATAGATAAGAATGTATAGCCATGAACCAAAATGTGAATATGAGTGAATGAATGAATGAATGAATGAATGAATTGAATTTATTGTATTTACTCAGAATTAAAACATTTTCTTCTAATGAACCGATATCTTCACTATATTTAATGAAGCAATATTCTTGTACTAGACATTACTTTATTAAATATTGATGTTTCTTGATTGAGATAAAAATAAAAATTAAGAATCAAAAATAGAGATAAAGGAAAAATAAAAATTAAAAAATGAAAAATAAGAATAAAAACAAAAATAAGAATAAAAATAAAAATAAGGCCTTTATATGTTTATGACAAATGCTGAGTAGTTATGTTCTCAGTAACACATACCCTTAATATTTCCATTATCTGGATGATTTCATATTTGTCATGACCTTGTGTCACCAAAATTTTCATATTATGCAACTTTGCATGTAATCCCCTTCTTACTGTAAAGAAATGACTCTTTATAATACCTAATGTTATTATCTCTAGTAGTTATACCATTGTACCTTTCTATATTCTTTAAAATGTGTGAAGAAGACATATTGATGAAATGTGATGATGTATTCAAGATCAAAAACACATTTCCCCCTTAATACCAAAAAATATTATTTTGTGAAATAATTGATTTATCAAAACCAAAATGAAAAAAAATAATTGTTTTATAAATTATTTATGTAACCTCTATTTTAGCTTTATGTCATATATTTGTCTGAAAATGTGTACCATCTATGTAACCATTAAAAATAAAAATAACATTGAATATCATAAAATTATCCTTTGGGAAAAAGGAAAAAAAATAATCTAAATGTAAATTTTCTTGATAAACCATTTTGATGTGTGATTATACTTATCTACTATTAACAAAAAAATAATAATTACTAAAGAAATATATGTTGAGTAGATAATATTTCATTATGTATCTTAATATTCTAATAATTGAACTGATTTGTATTATTTCTCTTAAAAACAAGGTTTTTGGTTTTCTCTTAACATACCATGAATGGTGAAACCTCTCCTTTCATACGTCACACATACATTTTCGCTTAGCAGCTGCTCATACACGCATCTGTCATCTGTCACTCAGACTGTGACAAGGATAAGTTCACACCACAAGTTCCTCATACAAAAAGGTATGAATATTAACCCAAATAATTGTATCTTAATTATCAATGCGCATTGTAAACTACTAAATTTAATATTTTAATATTTCTTTGAATTCCCCAAATACACATAACAAACTTTGTGAACCATTCTATAGATAAAAGGACTCATAAGAAAATTTGGTTATGAGCTGTTTCTATATTTGGTGCAAGGTTTGCAACTGAAATTGAACCCTAGAACTTAAGAGGCCTAAAAAAAAAATTCTTTGACTTTCAAAGGCCGAGCTCACTGAAGCTATAAGAGCTTTAAGTTGCAACCACTGAAATAGGGGTATATGGTAACCTTATAATTAGAACAGTTTAAATGTCACATGTGTGACTGTCATGCAGTAAGAACATATTGCCATGCAAATAAAATTAACAACACACAAAAACTAAATTTAGATTCAGTTAGTTATATATTATTTCCTTTTTTAAGTGTTAAATATATATCATGCAGTTATTATAAATTCCTGTGTAAATAAAGGAATAAATCCATGTAAAAGAGTTTTTCCCGATTAAGTCCTACTTTGAAGTGAAAATTCTAAGGATAAATAAGAGATAAGATTAAATATCATATACAAAACAATTGCAATGTCTTATACAAATATATATATTGGCTTTAATGTAATTCTAAATATTACTGTAGTTTATTTTAATTATATCACTATAGATATAGATATACAGTTATACAATTTCTACTTATACAAGTATACTATATACTGTATACTGTATGAATATATATATATATATGTACAATATATATATATATATCTACAAAAGCTGTGAACTACAGAATTATATTTATAAAATAATTACAAATAACTGAATAATATATTGTATATCACTTTTACACAACATATAATTTCATTTTCAGTCAATTCCTAAACCAAATCTTATTTCTTTGTCAAAGATGTCCTGGAAAACTCTGTTAATCATTCCTTTTTTTAATGATTGTTTGAGCAGCTCCGATAATGAGCTGTAAATTGAAGACTTAGATAAGTCATTTTGAGACATCACCTGTTCCTGTCTTTCAATGTCCGCCATTTGTCTCTTTACAGAGCGGTCTGAACTTTGAATTATTAACTCTTTCTGCAAAGCGGACTCTTGGATTTTTTTATAGGGCTTATAACTAATATGTAATTTCCTCCGTATGTCATAGATTTGATTCCGGGGATGACTCAGTTTAGGAGATTTTGACACTGGCTTTTGAAAAGATCTTACTCTGTCTGTTTGATTTATTTTCCTATCACGATTCTCATGTTTTCTAGCAAAATCAAGGAATTGCGCACATTCAAATAAAGTATCTTTTTGTGACGCAATAACACGAGATACAGCATTTAGGAATCCAAATTTGTTCACAAAATACTTTATCATTGATTGTGTTTTGACATTGGTAATTAGAGTTTTGTACAACCTTTCAAATATGGACATGAATGTAAAAGTACATTCTTTCCGACCAATCCTTAATATTTGAAGAATATCAATATCTTGACAATTTTCATTTAATGCACAGAAAATCAGAATTTTCAATCTGTCTTTATCATCTAGATCTCCATGTAAGTTATCACAAGTCAACTTCAATGTTAAGCGTCTGGAAAAGGTTGCAGGAAGCCACAATTTAAATAATTGATTTTTCTCAGCATTACTTAAATCAAGCTTGTCAATAAAGCTTTCGAAGATTTCAGAATTTCTGCATACATGGATTTTGTTATCATATGCAGGAATGATTTTGCATAATTTTAACAAATTTTTCCTAACTTTAATTTGGAGTTGGGCCTCTGAATTGTCTTCTATTTTTGGTGGCCTTTGAACATCCGTCTCTCGTACGTCATCTGCATCAGTTCTGAAGTCTCCTCCCATGTTCCCTCCTACATCAGTTCTCAAGTCTCCTCCCATGTTCCCTCCTACATCAGTTCTCAAGTCTCCTCCCATGTTCCCTCCTACATCAGTTCTCCAGTCTCCTCCCACATTTCCACCATCTTTTTTTACGTCATCAGAGACAAGGTCACCTTGAGTAGCCATTACAGACACATGTCCCACATGTTGCTCAATTTCCTCATTACAGTCAATTTTGGGAACATCACTGGTATCTTCTGACACTATTTCTACATAGTCATCTTTAGATTTCTCTAATACAAACTTGTGAAATACATGAACCAACTGTAATATATTTTTAAATTTCTCTCTTTCTCTATTAAAGGACACCAGCTTAGATTCTAGCTTTAGATTTTCCATTTCACATTCTGCATATAAGCTGAGCCATAAAACTTCTAAATTAGAATGATCTACAGACATAAATTTCAGTCTACTTTGCTTAGAAAAAGAAGTAATAACATCCATTGTTCTTACCTTGAAATATCTCAGCTTGTAGCTCCTTTCTTGGACAACGCTGGCCTCTTGTCATCAGCACGTCTGATTCCTGTAGTACGTCTGGCAACTCTTAGTCCTCATTCATAGGTTCTTTTCTGATCCTGAAATATCGTAGTGTGATTTCTTTGACGACTTGCACATCTGACGTAATTTTTCTTCTATTCCTCCTCCCCTTGCAAGTTATCAAAAATTCACACTCTAAAAATCAAGTGTGACTGGCTGGCTCTCCAAAATGTTAAAAATGCTTATTTTAAGTATATTTTTCAAGGACTTGTTACCAGATGCTATACTTTAAAGAAAATGTCACGTTTCTTATAAAAAAAAATGTAGTGGTTTATTGGACTGTCCATCAAAAAAACATCATTACAGGAAAACATAAAATGAGTGAAATAGTTACGAAAAGATTGTCCATAGCAAAACTTGTACACATCTTTCCTTGGTGTCCTGAATGGTAAAATGACATTCTGTCTCTCTGTCAGGAGTGTCTCGGAGAAGCAACACATGGTTACATGGCAGCTGGCTGTTCATTCATCATAGTCCTTGTTCCATGTGTCTGTGGAGTGAGTGAGCGAGCCCCCGCCCCCCCCCTTCGTGTAGCCATTATATAAAAGTCCCTTAGATCACGTGGTCTCTGTATATGGAGATGACACTTTACCATACAGAAATAGCATCTGTAATGTCAGCGATCGTTAACGTGCTTGGTACAGAATTGAGTGTATAAAGAATAAATCCATAACTAAATATTAATATTTAACAATGGGTCATGAATGGACAATCAGGAAATGTCAGCAGGGGTTCATCAAGAGGTATAGACACATTCAGGCTGCAGATGGTAGGTGAGCTAACTCAATTATCAGCCAAAAGGCTGATAATTGAGACTCTAGACAATATGTGGAATACACAGAATGATACCGGGTAATACCATGTAAATTAGTAAAAACATAAATATACACAAAATGATACCCACAGAACATATCACAACCTCTCCCCTCATAATAAGTGAGCACTCCATGAGGTCTACACAGACCTCTGGCCTGCTCACTTTAGTCCACATTGCTCAACTGCAATAGTCCCTTGTACAGTGACAAGGTTAGGTCGGCCTAAGGGGTCTATGGTTCTTCTTGTCGAGACAGTCCATCGGCGTTCTGGTGCTGGCTTCCCCGCTTGTATTGGATGGAGAAGCTGTTGGGTTGTAGGGACCAGCTCCATCGCAGCAATCTTCCATTGTCTCCTGATACGAAGTTCAGCCATGTGAAGGGGTTGTGGTCTGTAACAATTGTAAAGTCTCTGCCATACAAGTATGACTGCAATTCTTTTAGCGCCCGTAC
Organism: Oophaga sylvatica; assembly: GCA_033576555.1. Lineage (NCBI taxonomy): Eukaryota > Metazoa > Chordata > Amphibia > Anura > Dendrobatidae > Oophaga > Oophaga sylvatica. The sequence goes on from JARQOD010001312.1 coordinate 15,027, forward strand.
GATGGCAAGGCACTCCTTTTCAATAGTGGCATAGGCAACTTCCCGATCTAGTAGTTTCCGGCTGGCAAAAGCAACAGGATGTTCTTCTCCAGCGGCGTTCACTTGGCTAAGTACTGCGCCAATCCGAAAGGTGGATGCATCTGTCTGCACAAGAAACCTGCGCTTATAATCAGGGGCAGCCAAGACAGGAGCAGTGATGAGGGCGGTCTTTAACACTGAAAAGGCATCCTCGCATGCAGTCGTCCTCGTCACATTCCTAGGCATGTTCTTGCGGTTCAGTTCTGTTAGGGGCTTGGCCAAGGTGCTGAAATTAGAAACAAATTTCCGATAGTAACCAGCAGTTCCTAAAATGCAAGTACCTGCTTTTTAGTCTGGGGTCTACACCAGTTGCTAATGGCTTCCACCTTGGCAGGTTCAGGCCTTAGGGTCCCACCCCCTACTATATGACCGAAGTACTGCACCTCAGCCATCCCTATTTGGCATTTATCAGGGTGAATGGTCAGTCCAGCAGTAAGTATACAGTCTAGCACTATGCCCAAGTGTTTAAGATGTTCCTCCCAGGTTGTGCTAAAAATGGCAATGTCATCTAAGTAAGCACAGGCAAAGACCTGACATTGCTCTAACAGTCGATCTACCAGTCTCTGGAAAGTAGCGGGGGCATTTTTCATCCCAAAGGGCATTCCCAGGAACTCAAAAAGCCAAATGGAGTAATGAAGGCCGAGCGCTCCCGAGCGTCCTACGTTAGGGGTATCTGCCAGTACCCCTGCTCAAGTCTAACGTGGTCACAAATTGGGCACTGGCCAGACGATCCAATAAATCATCTGTCACGTTTCTGGCTATACAGGACTGGAAGTCAGTGGCCGGAACAGAAGTGTGCAGAAGACCGGACCGTGGAAAGACTTCTGGAAGTGCAGGATATGGCGGTGGTAGTTCAATATGTCGGCAGATGCTGGAACCCGCCCGAGCACGGGCCGGCCGAGATCACACACAAGCACCAAGTCCGTTTAGGTGATAGAAGTTGAGGTAAAACAGCAGGGTTTCCACAAGAGACAGGAAGGCGCCAGCAGAACACCTTCCAGATCAGGAGCTCAGATAATGCTTCACTCAGTTAGACTGAGCACCACAATATACTCAGCAACAGGAAGCTGCACAGGGCCAGGTATATATAGCAGGTCCAATCAGACTTAATCAGGGCGAGAACAATCAGCAGAGCAGGTGATGATCTCTATCCAATCAGTCTCAATCAGGGCGGGAACAATCAGCAGGGCAGGTGATAATCTTTATCCCAGACGAAGTTCATATGGTTTCAGGCTGAAGTTATTCAAGTTCCGAATAGCTCCACAGCAAATGAACAGACTAGCAAGCCATGGTTCACAGGTTCAAATCCTAACAATACTCCCCTCTTAATGGTGGCCTCTTGACGCAACTTGCCCAGGCTTTGCAGGATACCACTGATGAAATTGTCTAATCAAACGAGGAGCATTGACGTTGCTTACTGGTTCCCATGACTTTTCCTCCGTGTCGTAGCCCTGCCATTTGATTAAATATTGTAAACGATTTCAGTGTATTCGGGAATCCAAAATCTTTTCCACCACAAACTGCTCCTGTCCGTCCACTTCAATTGCATCGGGAGGCGGAGGGGATCGTTCTGGAAATGGATTGGCTGTGGCGGCTTTCAACAAAGACACATGAAAAACAGGATGAATCTTCATTGATGTTGGTAGCTGTAGACGTACGGCCAATGGACTCACAATCTTACTGATTTTGTATGGTCCCACAAACTTTTGTCCTAAAATTTAGGAGAAGGAATCTTCAATTTCAAATTCTTAGTGGATAACCACACTCGATCTCCAATCCTAAACGTCGGAGTGGGTCTCCGATACCTGTCGGCCGCTTTTTTATATTTCTCCTGAGCTTCCTTTAGAGTGTCTTTCAGGACATTCAGATTTTGCTGTAGCAGAGAGATTCTTTCTGTGACTGCTGGTATTAATGGTGCCACAGGATTTTTGGGAAGGATGTTCGGGTAATATCCAAGATTTGCAAAAAATGGCGTCTGTTTCGTAGAGGCATTCTGTGAATTGTTATAAGAAAATTCTGCAAATGGCAGCAGATCTACCCAATCGTCTTGCAGATGGCAAATATAACAACGAAGATACTGCTCCAGCGTCTGATTTGTACGTTCTGTCTGGCCGTTAGATTGCGGATGGTAAGCGGTTGACAATCGTACTTTGATGTTTAGCGCTGAGCATCAACTGCACCAAAATTTAGATGTAAATTGCACACCTCGATCTGAGACGACTTCATCCGGCACTCCGTGGAGACGAAAAACATTGCAAATTATCAGATCAGCTGTATCTTTTGCTGAAGGCAGACCTGAACACGGGATGAAATGCGCTGCTTTTGTAAGTCGATCCACTACTACCAGAATGGATGTCTTTCCCTTGGACTCTGGTAGATCTACTATAAAGTCCATTGAAATCGATCCCCACGGTCGTGTTGGGATGGCGAGAGGCTGCAATAGTCCCATAGGGGATACACGTGGAGTCTTATATCTGGCACAGATGTCACAGGAATTAACGTACTTCTTCACGTCTTCTTGAAAGTTCGGCCACCAAAAGAAACATGACAAAAACTCCTGTGTTTTCTGTGTCCCTTTGTGTCCTGAAATTTTAGAATCGTGCACTAGTTGTAGAACTCTTAACCGAGCTGCTTCTGGTACATATAGTCGATGACCATCAGTCCATACTTGATTTTTAAAAAACAGATGCACGTTGTCACGCTGTATAGCAGATATATATATGTGATGTCAGTAATCTATATCAAAAGGGCAACATACTATATAACATGCGCATAGATATATTATAACATGGATTTACCTGATAGAATGTCCAGTGGGTCAAAACGGAATCCGTTATACGCTGTCTCCGGCTAGAGGGTGACCGGGGTCTAAGCTGACCCTGAACTGGGGTCCTAACTAATCCCTCAACCTGGAGGTACTGTTAAAGGTACAGAGGTCCAGGCCACCAGCGTAAACCCTGTCTCCTATCAATCCCTGCCAACTGTATTCTAGTCCTAAGAAGGACCCTGAATACCACCAAAGGGAATGAACAGGTAACGGATAATGAACAGAAAGACATACAAGAAAGAGAAGGAATAAAGTAAATAAAGTCTTACATACAACACTCACACACAGTAGGAACACCTAAGGTCTCAGAGATAAACTATAAGCTATAAGAGTAAAAACAACTAATGAACTCTTAGCTTAAATATTCTCAGAACCGATCCAGACTGCTGAACTACATGAATGCTTTCACCGGCGTCTAACACCCAGACTGGCAGAAATATAAAGGAAACTAATTAGAACATAATCAAAAGCAGCCGGGCGAGGCTGCACCTAGCCTTAGCAAAGAGCTAGGAAAAATTAACTCTCACATTACCAAAAAAACAAAGAAACAGAAGCTCAGCTGTGAGAAGTCAGAATGTGCAATCGCGACGATCTTTGTGGCGATGCACCCATGACAGTACCCCCCCTTCTACGAGGGGCCTCCGGACCCTCATGACCAGGTCTGTCCGGGTGAGTTGTGTGAAAGGTCCGTCCACGTTATCATTGACCACCACTGAAGGAGGAGGTAGAGGTGACGGTATGACTGGTGCCACATACTTTTTAAGTAATGACTTATGAAACACATTATGAATTTTAAACGTAGGAGGGAGGTCCAGACGAAATGCCACAGGATTAATTATGGAACTGATCCTGTACGGCCCGATGAATCTGGGACCCAACCTCCAGGAGGGAACTTTAAGTTTAATATTCCTGGTAGACAACCACACCAGATCATTCACCTTCAGATCTCGACCAGAAACTCTCCCCCTATCAGCCATCCGTTTGTAACGGTTCTCCGTAACCTTCAGTCTTAACTGATCTGGAACTATCAGTCTCCCTGGAAGTCCCACAGGGGCGTCCCCTGAGCCCCCAATACCTCCCCCTCAAGCTCAGAGCATACAGCTGACACCACAACTCCCTCCTGAGGAATAGGAACCGGATCATCCATCCTCCCGGTCCCTGGGAAAGTACGAGATAAGGCATCAGGAAGCAACTTTATTGAGCAGTCATATGCGCGATGAGGAGGTAACTCTTTACACCCCTTCTCTGAGAACATCTCCCCAAAGTCCTCCAGAAAAGGAGGCAAAGTCCTAGGCACAACTGCACCGATGACCGTGCTCATGCAGTTATTCTTGCAAAATTCACCCCACTGGCTTATCTTTCTGGATTGCCAATCAATCACTGGGTTATGTTTAGCCAACCAAGGAAGTCCCAACACAATAGGAGTAGGTAGACCCTCCAACACATAACAAGACAATTGCTCTTTATGCATTCCCCCTACTCGAAGATCTATGTTATGAACAGCTTGAACCAAGCTACCTTGACCAAGAGGTCTAGAATCAATAGAGAGTATAGGGACCGGTTTGGCCAATACACTCAGTTGCATACCATGCACCTGGGCAAACCGAGCGTCCACAAGATTAGCCCCGGACCCACTATCAAGAAAAACAGAAATCCTCTCAGTTCTAGTACCAATCACCACCTCCGCAGGCACGATAAACTGAGAGGGATTTGGGGACGAAATACAGACTCCCAGGTTAACTCCTTGGGTCAAAGAGGTCCGGGATGGACAACCCCCAACAAAATGTCCCTCTCTCCCGCAAAAGAAACACCTTCTAGCCTTGCGGCGCACCGCCGATTCCCTCCTACAAAATGATGTCCCTCCCAACTGCATGGGTTCCTCAGAACAGACCAGGGAACCTCAGTATAAGGGACTTTAGTAGTAGGTGGAGTCATCATGGGGGGCGGAGTTACCTCGCGTCTTCCCCGAAGTCGTCTATCAATGCGAATAGCAAGGCCATAGCAGCCTCCAGTGATGGAGGAGAATCATACTGAGCCAACACATCTTTTAATTTGTCAGACAACCCTTGACAAAACTGGCTCCTAAGAGCTGGGTCATTCCACTGAGTATCTGTTGCCCATCTACGGAACTCAGAAGAATATTCCTCCGCTGGACGATTTCCCTGCCGTATTTTACGTAACTTTGTTTCAGCAAGGGAAACTCGATCCGGATCATCATATACCAGACCCAGGGCAGTAAAAAATCGATCCACTGACTGGAGATCTGGGGAGCCTGGAGGAATAGAGAACGCCCAAGATTGAGGGTCCCCTTGTAAGAGCGAGATAACAATTCCCACCCTCTGCTCTTCACTCCCAGATGACCGAGGCCGCAGCCGAAAGTACAATTTACATGCCTCCCGGAAAGTAAAAAATTTGTCCCGCCCACCAGTGAACCTGTCCGGGAGAGCAACCTTAGGTTCAGATCTGGTTTGCTCTGGGAGGGACAAAACCTTGGACTTAAAGTCTGCAAATTCCATGGACAACCCCTGCAACTGTCGGGCCAGCTGGGCTACTGGATCCATGACAGCTGGGGAGAATCTTTTTTAGGCCGGTGAAAATGTCACGCTGTATAGCAGATATATATATGTGATGTCAGTAATCTATATCAAAAGGGCAACATACTATATAACATGCGCATAGATATATTATAACATGGATTTACCTGATAGAATGTCCAGTGGGTCAAAACGGAATCCGTTATACGCTGTCTCCGGCTAGAGGGTGACCGGGGTCTAAGCTGACCCTGAACTGGGGTCCTAACTAATCCCTCAACCTGGAGGTACTGTTAAAGGTACAGAGGTCCAGGCCACCAGCGTAAACCCTGTCTCCTATCAATCCCTGCCAACTGTATTCTAGTCCTAAGAAGGACCCTGAATACCACCAAAGGGAATGAACAGGTAACGGATAATGAACAGAAAGACATACAAGAAAGAGAAGGAATAAAGTAAATAAAGTCTTACATACAACACTCACACACAGTAGGAACACCTAAGGTCTCAGAGATAAACTATAAGCTATAAGAGTAAAAACAACTAATGAACTCTTAGCTTAAATATTCTCAGAACCGATCCAGACTGCTGAACTACATGAATGCTTTCACCGGCGTCTAACACCCAGACTGGCAGAAATATAAAGGAAACTAATTAGAACATAATCAAAAGCAGCCGGGCGAGGCTGCACCTAGCCTTAGCAAAGAGCTAGGAAAAATTAACTCTCACATTACCAAAAAAACAAAGAAACAGAAGCTCAGCTGTGAGAAGTCAGAATGTGCAATCGCGACGATCTTTGTGGCGATGCACCCATGACACACGTCCCCTGATGGACGTGATAAAAATGAGTCTGTTTCGTATGCTGCCTTCAAATCTTCCAGCAAATCTCCATCATGTATTACTCCCAAGATCTTAGGATCTGCCACAATGGGTTTGGGTGTTGTTACAAGGTTAGCCTCGCTTGAAAACATTCGGGATAATGCGTCGTCTGCTTTCTTGTTACGGGAGCCTGGTCGATATGAAATTACAAAATTGAACTGATTCAAAAACAGACTCCAACGGGTCTGCCGAGAAGAGAGGCATTTTGCAGACCTGATAAACTCTAGATTACGATGATCGGTCAACACCAACATTTGTTGTGCAGCCCCTTGGAGATGATGTCTCCACTCTTTGAATGCTGATATGATGGCGAGCAATTCTTTATTTCCCACGTCATAGTTCTTTTCGGCTACAGACATACGTTGTGAGAAAAATGCACATGGATGCAGCAACTTCTTTTCCCCTGTCCTCTGAGAGAGGATAGCGCCGACAGCACAGTCTGAAGCATCCACCTAAATGATAAAAGCCAATTCAGGGTCAGGATGGCGTAATATGGGAGCCGTTGTGAATTTCCTTTTTAAACGAGAGAACGCTTCTTGCGCTTGGGGTGTCCAGATGAATTTTGCTCCTTTTTTTGTTAGTTGCGTGATGGGTACCACGATTTCTGAAAATTTTTTAATAAAACGTCTGTAGAAGTTGGCGAACCCCACAAAACGCTGAACTTCTTTCACATTTTTAGGGATAGGCCACTCGGTGATAGCTTGCGTTTTCTTAGCATCCATCCGTAATCCTTGAGGTGAAATGACATATCCCAAGAACTGAATCTCTTCTCGATGGAATTCACATTTTTCTAATTTAATATATAACGAATTCTCCCTTAACCGTTGTAGCACTTGTCTTACGTGCGTCTGATGTTCCTCCATAGAGTTTGAAAAAATCAGGATGTCATCTAGATAAACGACCATAAACTGATCCAACAGGTCTCGGAAAATATCATTTGCCAGGTGCTGGAAGGTAGCTGGAGCATTAGCGAGTCCGAAGGGCATCACTAGACTTTCAAAGTGTCCGTATCGGGTACGAAAAGCTGTCTTCCATTCATCCCCAGGCTTTATACGTACTAAATTGTATGCCCCACTTAAATCTAACTTAGTGAAGATCTTTGCACTTTGTACTCTTTCCAGGAGTTCCGGGATCAACGGTAGAGGATAACGATTTTTTACCGTGACTTTATTAAGCTCCCTGTAGTCCACTACTGGCCGTAATGTTCCATCCTTCTTTTTAACAAAGCATATAGGGGCTCCAGCGGGCGAAGATGATGGACAAATTAATTTTTTGTTTAGATTTTCATCAATAAATTCTTTGAGAGCCTTCAGTTCAGGACCCGCTAGAGGGTAGATAGTTCCAAACGGTATAGCTGCCCCGGAAGTAGTTCTATTAGGCAGTCGTATGGTCGATGCGGGGGAAGTGTATCCGCTCCCTTCTTGTCACAGACATCCAAGAAATCTTTATATACCGCTGGTAGCTGAGGCAATTCTGGATTCTGAACTGCTTCTAATGTGGATTCACTTGGAACCTCCGTCTGAACTTCCTTTTCGGGGAAACTGATCTTTTTCATCTCCCAATCGATGATAGGATTGTGCTTCTGCAACCAAGGCAAACCTAAAATGATGGGAAAATGTGGAGAAGAAATAATTAGGAAGGTTAACATCTCACGATGCTGCGGCTCAATAAAGATCTCCAAAAGTCCTGTCTCATGATCCACTGGCCCCGAATTCAGTGGAGATCCATCTACCGTCTCCATCACAATAGGTGAACGTCTTTTCTGCACATCTATGCCATGATTTTGAGCAAATGCAGAATCCATGAACATCCCGCTGGCCCCAGAGTCGATCATGGCTGATGCAGTGATCCACTGGGAGTTAACCTTCAGTTTGATAGTTACAAAATAATGGGATTCTCGGCTCTCCTTCCTGGTAGGTAGAACTATGGATGATATGGACTGGATCTCATCTTTAGTGTAATCAGTCTCTGAGATGAAAGACTCCTCGTCGGAAGAATCAGGATCCATTATAGCCGCCACCATCTTTCTTGAACGGTTTATGGGACGACTTGGACAGTTAATAAGAAAATGTCCTGCTTCCCCGCAGTACAGACATAGATTCTCTTTAATTCTCTGTTCTCTTCGTTCTGCACTCGCTCGTCTCTGGATCGCATCCACTTGCATTGGCTCTAGTTCTGTATCTTGGACATTCCGGCTAGGCACTTCTTTAGTGACCGATGGCAGGGAGGAGTTATAAGAGTTAGTTGAACGATTCATGGAGGTCCACTTCTCTTGTCATCGTTCAGACAAGTGGGTGTCAACCCGGATGCAATGCTTGATGAAATCATCCAGATCCGAAGGGGGCTCTCCACGGGCAAGTTCGTCCTTTACTGCACTAGAAAGTCCTCTTTTAAAGAAAGTTACTTTTGCTGCATTATTCCATTCAGTGTCGACGGCCCACCTCCTATACTCCATAGCATACTCTGCGACGGGGTGTTTGCCTTGTCATAATGCCAGCAACGTTGATTCAGTGGTAGCTGCACGGTTTGGGTCATCAAACATCTGCTGCATCGCTCGAATAAACTCGTTCAGATTTTCTAAACGTGCGTCCTGAGTTTCAATCACAGCATAACATAACAGCATAATGATGCATAGCACCTTTGACCTATCAGTCGGGAACTGATTAGCATGTGTATCGAAGAACAGGTAACATTGATTCAAAAATCCACGAAATTTATCTCGATCACCGCCAAAACGAAAAGGTGGTAGCTTGGGGGGCGTGGCAGACGCTGAGGCGGAAGCTTGTCCTTCTAGCTGTGTAATTCGAGCAGTCAACACTTGTACTGCATTCTGCAGATCTTGGAAAGCTTGTTGGTGATTCTGGACATTATGATCGCTTTATGCAATAAATGCGTCCATCCGTCCTTTTCCATTCATCTGTTCGGTGTGCAGACTGGATATTGCACCCTGCAGTTTTCTGACACGTGTTTCCAAAGTTTCTGCTCCAGCGGCCTCCATTTTTGAGAGGCTGAGTATTCTGTCACGTTTCTGGCGATACAGGACTGGAAGTCAGTGGCCGGAACAGAAGTGTGCAGAAGACCGGACCGTGGAAAGACTTCTGGAAGTGCAGGATATGGCGGTGGTAGTTCAATATGTCGGCAGATGCTGGAACCCGCCCGAGCACAGGCCAGCCGAGATCACACACAAGCACCAAGTCCGTTTAGGTGATAGAAGTTGAGGTAAAACAGCAGGGTTTCCACAAGAGACAGGAAGGCGCCAGCAGAACACCTTCCAGATCAGGAGCTCAGATAATTTATTTATTTTCTCCCTCAGATGGGAAGTTCCACAGTCAGATAACCAAAACTATAAGGAACTCGACTCCCAAACAGTGTGTACACTTACATAATGCAGCAGCTGTTCCCATCATCATCGGAAAACCAACTTTATTTACAAACACAAAAAAACACAAAACTAAGACACATTAACAAGGTGTTTCCACTTTTTAACTTTCCAAATTCCCTCTGCGTCCTCCTCCCCCCTCTTTCTCTTATCACACACAAAACAAAAATACAATTTTCCTAAAACAATTTTTAACCTCAATATTCTTCCTCTTAAACACATACACGTTCCTCTCATCCCACAACACCTCTTTTATACATGCAAGCATCAACCACAACACTCTCTCCTTTTCTCCACACATACCCAACCCAAACATAAATAACTCAAACGTCAAAAAATTCACATCACACAACTCCTTACACAACGTGCCCAAACCTGAAATCACATTTCTAGCATACTGACAATTCCATAACAAATGCACCACACTCTCTCTCCCACCACATCCCCTCCTCGGACACATCTCACTCCTCACTAAACCCCAGTTTCTCTGGAACTCTCTCACCGGTAACACCTCATCAATGACTGCCACACAATCTCGCTCTGTCTATTTGTCATACCATCCATACGTACCTTCTTCCATACCTTCTGCACATCACTTCCTCTCACCATATAGATACCACATTCCCTCTCTCTACACTCAATCATCCTATATACCGCTTTCTTCTTCTCTAACAACCTCACATCCACATCACACAGTTCATACTTCACCAAAAATTTGTAAACCCACACATACCACACAGGCACCTCAAAAGCCACTGGGCACCTTAGATCCCTTTCCCGCCACCTCAAACGAAACAGAAAACTTCCAAACAAATACCTGCACATACATGCACACTTCCCATCCATCCTAATCACACCCAATACAAACACCATAATATTCACGCCAAAAAATACATTCAAATTGGGGAATCCCAGCCCCCCCTTATCCATTCTCTTCATCACAACCTCTCTCCTTGCACGCTCCATACTTGAACGCCAAAAAAATACAAACAAAACCCTATTTAATCTTCTAACACACATATAACCTGGTGGAAAAACCACCGCAACATGCAAAAAAATTGGTAACACCACACTCTTAATAACTAAAATTTTACCAAAAAACGTCAGATCTCTCATCTTTCAAAAATTTAACTTGCGCTCCACTCTCTCTCTCACATCCACCCAACTTTCCTCTCCATTCAACTTCTCTGAAAATTTCACACCCAGCACCTTTATCGGTCCACTCACCACATTCACCCCAATATCATTGCTCAGAGTCCTCCCACCAAAAATCTTACATTCAGTCTTCTCCCAATTCACTTTAAACGCAGACGCTCCACAAAAAACGGATACCAACAACTTCACACGACGCACCGAACACTCTGAATCACACAATACACACACATCATCCATGTAGCCATTCACCTTCCACTCCCTACCCCCCGCCCCCGGCACTTGCACACCCCGAATCACCTTATCTTTCCTCAACATACACAACAACGGCTCAATCGCGCAAATGAACACGACAGGGGACAATGGGCACCCCTGCCGTACACCGGAGAACACATTCACTCTCCTCCCTACTGTTATGGAAATTTAATTAGGATAAATATATCCTTCAGTGTTTGCTTCTTGCCATGTCCAAATCTCTATTTAATATATTTTTTGAGCGCTCAGAACGAAATGAAAACTGTCCACACGGGAGTGTCAGTATAACAGTTCGTCAAAGACATACATTTATTATTCATTCAAGCTTTTATACGTTTACAAAAAGGGGCTGGTTAGTCAATTAACATACAATTAAAAGCTGCTAGATTATTGGCTGTTCTAGTGTAAATATGATAATTATGATAATCATGGTAAAAGAGCTGAAGTTGCAGAATTATTGTTTTATATTCTTTTGACCTAGTTGTCTTGCATGACTATAAGGTAAACAACAGATATCTAATAAGACTCCATGTACTTGTTCCTTATGAAGGCCTTATGAAGGCCAGATTCGTTTAAAATGACTGATTATAGCTGGCATGAGCACAGGATTTTTAGCAAGTGAGATCTATCTAACTGTGAACTGTGAATACATATATGTGAATATACTTTGAATATATGGAATACAAATATATTTCCATGACAGTCCCCCCTTAGATACCACTTGCCCTAAAAACCTGCTCCTGGCCCAAAGCGCTGCAACTCTTTTGTGCTGCCGGCGAGTTGAGACACCCCTAGTACATGCCTCACCCACCGAATACAGACTTTTCGCAAATGGGCGGTCAGGTGGACTGTCCCTGTCGGGGGTTTATGTGTTTGCAATCATAATCTCATAGTTGATAGGATGTTTCATCAAGGATGTGTATTCTCAGTCTGGAGGTAGTTCAGAGATCTGGTCAAGCCAGGCAGTTCCACCCGGACTGGTGCGAGGTCCAAGATGGTGAGTGGCATCAAATTGGTTGTCTCTTGAACAGTTTTTTCCATTTTCCTGCGGATACAAGGAATTACACAGCAACCAGTAATTAATGCAAAAATGAGAACCCCCATAATGGCTGTCCCAACCTGTGCCAACATTTTCTGCCACCCACTCATCCACCCAAAGTATCGATCCCATGGGTCAGTGACACCTGAGTTCTGTTTCAGTTCCTCTGATAACTCAGTAAGTTTCTGTATTGCCATTGTGACTTTACCATTTGGGCCAGTGTTGTCTGGGATGTGGGTGCAACAGGTGTCTTTGATCATTTTGCAAACACTTCCTTTCTCAGCTAGAATCATATCCAAAGCCATTCTATTCTGGAATGCCATAATGGAAGTGGGGCCTAACTGTGCTGCCAAACCTTTTACAGCATCTATGGTGAAGTTAACAAATCTCTGCTGGTTATAATAGATGTAATTTATCCAATCAACATTTTTGTTTATAGTTACTAGTGGCAATAGTGACTCAAATCCTGCTTTAACTTGGTCTCTGGCCTTGAACTCATCAAGTAGGTCATCTGTCTGGTCAGTCAGAGCATCCACGACATCCTTCATGGCTTAGGTGTCTCTCCTGGTACGGGAGCTTCCTTGCAATGCGATACGTGGATCCAAACAGGCTTTCCCTCTAGTTACACAGAGGTTGGTGTCATCTGGGGCTCTTGGACAGGATCATCGAATCTGGCAGTGAAGAAAAAAACTTGAGAATGGACATTAGTTTTTGACCAATTCAATTACATAAGTGTTATGATTTGGTAGCTGAGGAGAGCAGGCAAAAAAAGGCAATACACCAGAGAGGTTGGAATCTATGGGATTGCAGTACCCTGACTAACCACCACAACTAAAGGCAGCCGTGGAGCATTCCTACGTTGGTCCTAGACGCCTTGTCACAGCCTGAGAAGCTGATTACACCTAAAGATAGAAAAAGGAAAGCTATCTGCCCCGGAGCAGATCCCCAAAGAACATAGAAAGCCCCCAAACATGTAATGGCGGTTAGACAAGAGGAAATACAGACACAGACAGAAAATAGTATGAGCAAACGTTGGGGCCCAAACTTCCTAAATAGAAAAGGATAGGAAAGGCACTTACTGCAACCCCAAAAAAACCCTGAAAAGTACCAACTCTACGTATTACAAAAACACCTGAGATCACACGACCTCTACCACCTAAATTAGTTCTCTGGTGTAACAAAACTAAACAGCAACCACTGAAAAAACTGGAAAAGGCAAATGAACAAACAACAGTGGCTGAACTAAACTGCAAGCACCAAAAAACTAAAAGAAGAAAATGTCTTATCTGTTAGCAGAAGATGCAGGCACGAAACAGCTTTTCTGGGTCTCTGGGAGTGTGCCTTACGCTAAACAGTGCAATTAGGAGTGTGTCATGCCATGGTTTGCGTGTCTTTTGGGCAATTTTTCAGCATTCTATTCTTAAGTGTTTCGTTCAGTTTTTTCTACCTTCCTGCTGCTCTGGGGGTGGTAAGGAGTGTGTAGGCCTAGGTCTGACCCTACTGCTAATCGGGTCTCGTGTGTCAGATTTGCTGTGAATGCGGGTCCCTGATCACTTTCTATCATTTCTGGAGCCCCGTATCTGCACACTATTTTCCGAAAGTAGCTTTGTTGCAGTAGTCTTTGCTGACTTGGAAGGCTTCTGTTCATCTTGAAAATACTTCTTTTGACCACAATGGCGTATTTGAATCCTTCACTTGGCGATATCTGGATGTGGTCTATCTGGATCCTTTGAAGCTGGTAGAGTGGTCTTTCCAGATGAGGTGAGGGGGACTTTCTTCCATACGTCCAGGCTTGCATTTGCCGCAGGTCAGACAGCTGCTGGTGAATTTGGCTGTTAGGGTGGAGATCCCTGAAGCGAACCAGTAAGCACCAATCAGATCATTCATCTGTGTCTTTGATATGTGGATGTGGGTCCATGTACCCATTGGACCACCATAGGGTGCATACTTTGTGGTAGGCAGAGTTTGAAGTCTATTATTGATAGCCTTCTTTCTTCACGTGTTGCTTTTTTCGCATTCAGCTCTTCTTCTCCTTTTGGAGCTTGGTCTTGTAACTTCTTGAGCAGATTCCAGGACGTTTCTTTGTCAGGTTTCTTGTCTTCAGTCGTCATGTAGTAGCCGTCCGGCTCTACGACCTCTCCCACTTCTCCATGTTGTCTTCCTTTGGCTGCTTCTTTGGCTGCCATGTCCGCCATGTTATTGCCTCACGCCTCTTCTGTTCTCAGTTTTCCATGCACTTTGATTTTTCAAATTGCCACATTTTGGAAGTTGGAGTATACCCAGTAGGTCCCTGAAGGCTCATGATGCTTCACGGTTGTCCCGTTTGCTGTGATGAAGTCCCTTGTAGCCCAGATGGGTCTAAAGTCGTGTGCTATGCCATGCGAGTACCTGTAGTCCGTGTAGATGTTTGCAGTCTTGCCTTCTGCCATCTGGCAGGCCTTCGTCAGCGCTATCAGTTCTGCTTCCTGGGCTGACAGGCTAGGTGACAGACTTCTGGACCACAGGATTTCTTGATTGCTGGTCACTGCACTTCCTGTGTTGAAACTTCTTCATCATCTGAAATCTGGAGCCAAGTATCCCTGAGTGGAGTAGAGTGGCCGGGCTGAGATGTAGTTGGAGAGGTGACATAGAGACAAGCGGTGGGAGATTATGTTGGTTGAGCTTGATTGAAGATTGCCAAGATGTCATGTGGAGTGAGAGTTTCCAGTGGCTGTCCAAGAGTGATGTCAGCAACCTTGTCCAGGAGGGTGTGTGCTGCAGATACTGCCATCAGGCAGGAGGGTGCTCTTCTTGCAACTGGATCCAAGCGGGCTGAGAGGCAGCCTAAAAGTCTCTGTTTTCCCCCGTGAATCCGTGCCAGGACTCCAGTAGCATGACCTTCTTTCTTCATCAGGTAGACGGAAAGACTTTTCATAGTCAGGTAGGCCTGGTATTGGCGCTGAGACTGTGGAGTTCTTCCAATCTCCTGAATGGGTTGAAGGCTGCGTCTGATAGAAGGAGCGGGTTGCGTTGATGCAAGCGCACAGAGGCTGCATTAGGACTGAGGCATCAGGGATCCAGGTTCTGCAATAGACACTAGACCAGGGAAGGCTGCAGCATTCTTGGAGTTGTTGGGGGAGCCATCTTCTCCACAGTGGTCTTCCAGTCTTTTGACATGTGTTTCGTCTGGTGGGCAATACAGTGTCCAGGGATGTAACTTGCTTCTGGCATCGCTGGACTTTGTTCTTCCAGACCTTGCGTTGCTGTTCTTCCAGGTAGAGTAGGAGAGACAAGGAATAGACTGTGCAGGTGTCGATGTCAACCACACAAAAGAGAAGGTCATCCACGTGTTGTAGAAGAGTGACTCTTGCATATTCTGCAATCCAGTTGACGAGGATGGAGGACATTGTCTTGGTGAAACTTGAAGGGCTTGTTTTGAGCACCTTGAGCAACATGTCCATATGCACTGCACTGGTGCGTGAAAGCAGGCCTCCAGGTGGAGGGGAAACACTGAAAAAGGTACTGGCCAGGTTGATCACCGTGAATACCGTTGCGGTGACTGGGACTCTTGAGAGCAGAGTGTGATGGTTCAGCACTGTTGGGGTTTCAAATACCGTAGCCTCTTTCGCGGCCTCCAGGCCTTGCACCATTCTGAACTCAGTGGGGTTTACAGTCTTTTTCTTCACTGTGGAAAACTGGGATTGATTCCGATGGGCGAGGCAGCCCAGTTTGGCCTTGTCCTTCAGTATGCGGCAGGGGACTCCCATCTGCTGGTGCAGAGCTGGCGGGAAAACAAGCCGTCTACTAGGATCCACATCATGAGAGATGACGACCAGCTGGCTTTCTTGTTCTCCACCAAGACAGTCACTGTGTTAGCACCTGCTCTTGTCACAGGGGGTCTTCTTGTTGGGACGTCTCCTTAAACGGCTGCTTTTCTCTCAGCACGGGCCATCAGTAGTTTCTTCTTCTCCAGCTCGGTCTCAGGTCAGTATTTGTGCACAAGTTTGAAGAGCTGAGTGGCCTTTTGCCGGTCTAGGGCCTGGGTGAACTGGTTGATTGCAGGGGGCACCTCCTGGTGCTTGCAAAAGATGAACCTCTGGCGTTGGAGCTGGATGAGGTGTTGCCATTCCATGAAGCGAGTAGGGTCCTTCTTGAGTTGAATATCCTGGCCAATGTCAAAGTTCTCAGGCCGTCTTCTTAGGCGAGTTCACTTAGACCTTCAGTTGGTCAGAGACATCTTGACTCTGGGTGATGGAGTGGCTTTTCTGGTACTATGTCCAGCACCTCCTGTGATAGGTCTGCAGTGTGGTTTGTTTGAGGTTCCTGTTTCTTCTTGGGTCAGGGGTGAAGAAAGTGTCATGGTCCCATCTTCCTGGAACACTCTGGTCGCTTTCAGCTTCTGCAGTAGGTCCATCCCAATAGGTTGAGGGTGCAGGTTTTGACACAACAAACTGGGACATGATGGAGTGTTCTGGCTGAGTCCACACGCTCAGGGGCTTCATAATCTGGAAATATCTGACTTGACCATCAATTCCCATGCAGGAAGCAGAAGATTCTGATAGATAGGTGAGGTTGCGGAGTTCCACAAGAAAAGATCTGACTACGCCATCCACTCTCAGGATATTGGTCCCAGTGGTGGGGTTCCCTGTGGACTTGGTGTGCTCTTGTCCTATGGACGGGGTTCTTCACTGCTTTCTGTGTTTCTTCTTTTTCTGGGTGAAGTCAGTGTTCTGCACCGGTTCCGGAAATGACCAAACTCGCCACAGTTGTAACACTTGACATCCCTTCTGTCCCGGCGGGACTCAATCCTTTTTGCTACTGTGAGCAGGGTATCCATTGCTATTGACGTGTACTCAGGCCTGGCTGCTACCAGTGGTTTCCTGATTGGTTCTCTCAGTCCATGCACAAAAGCCTGTGCCAACATCCGTCTGTGTGTCTGATCATGGGTAATGAGGCCCAAATCTTGAAACACTTGCATTACTCTGTCATGGAACTTCTCCACAGACTCTGTCTTGTCTTGACTCGTGACAAGTAGGCTGAGAGTTTGTCCTGTCAGTCTGCTTTTGGCCCATTCTCTGAGTTGTTCAATTAGCTTTGGTCCTGTCTCCCAGGCATACGCATCTAACTCTGCTGGAAGCTTGAAGTGTTCTCTCATAATTGACCAGAATGCATCACCTGCTTTTATTTCCATTTCGGTCCAGAGATCAATCCAGGCTGCTGTATACGTTTGCTGGATCTGCTGCATTTTTTGGCAAATAGCATGGGGTGTATCCCTGGGTCTGGCAGCATACTGATCACCTGGCTTGGGATGAAGGGCTCATAGGATGGTGCCTCTACCTGTCCCTGCTCTATTGGTGCTTGTGTGTTTTCTTCCCTAGTGTTGGGCAGCATGTGTGACGTTGCATCTTCATCTTCATCAGATAAGAAGTGACATGGTGTACTTGGTGTATACACTAGGTGAGATTTGGGCTTTAAAGTTGTCTTGCTGCATGGGGATTTCCCGCTTCCTTGCTGAGGCTGCGGTGGATCAGTGTCATGGTTCCATGCTGGCAGCCCTGCTCGGCACTGAGGTTCCTCATTTGTCTCTGTAGCTATACCACCCCCTGTGAAGCCCTAGCTGTGGACTGTTGTGTCTGGGGGCTACATGTAGCGTTTTGTGTAGGGAGATTTGCACTTTCTTCTCCTGATATAATGACTGGCAATGTTTGTACTGTGCTTGGGATAGACAGGGTGCCCTGTGCTGGAGACACTGAATACAGGGACACCACATTGCTTGGATTGGGCGTTGACCCAGTTGATAACGAAGTAGGAAAAAAAGGAAAAGAAGGGAGGTGCGCCTGAGAGGAGGAGGAAGGAGGAGAAAGATCTTCCCCGCTTCGTGCAGCCTGGGAGGGCATGGCTGGAGCTATGATGCCGTCTCCCAGTAGGGAGAGGTGGGGGGCACCGCATGCTGCACAAGTGTCCCTGTACCATGGATTCTGTTGAGAACAGACTGAACATGTCCAATATTTCCCTTCACCATATGGGGGTGGTGATGGCTTAGCATCTTTCCCTATCTTGTACACATAAAAATCATATCCTGGCTTGTTCACATATCTTTCTGAACTTCCTAAGCGATGCAAGTTTACTGCCACTTTGTACCATGCATTTGCATCAGTCAGCAATTTGGAATCTACTAGCTTCCCTTTTCTATTCTTCAATACATCCTGCCATTCCGCAGCTTGGAGTCTGCCCTTCTTATGGATTTCACACACTTTCATGAGCTGTCTGTAATTTTTTACATACTTTACTCCTTCTTGTTCAGCTACCAGCAGTTTTCTCTCCAGGGAGCATAAGACTCTCCTGCTTGCCCATCTTGTTCCCCATTTTAAAAAGAGAAATCTTTCCAAAACAAAAACTTCAACACGAAAGTTTGATTGAGAAGAAAAAAAAAAAAAAAAAATTATTTCATTATGCAGCGTAAAAGCTGCCTGTCTGTTTGCTCCTCACGTACTCTGACCTTCTATTCACATTCTAGCCCTTCGATTCTTACGTACTGTGTCTATTCCAAAAACCTATTCAACAAAGGTGATTTAAAAATCTGAAAACTGCTGCACTCTGGTTCCTGTGCGTCCTCACCGAATGCCCGACGGGAGGGGCTAGTCAAACCGCTGCGCAGTTTGTGTGTGCTCTCTCCCTCAGCCTGTAATTCTCCTTATCTGTGGAGTGACCTTGGTCTAAAGCAGGCTGGTAAAGGAGAAAGAAAAAAAAAATGGTTGGAGAATAAAACTCTAAAATAAATTGATTAACTCTCCAAAATTATTTAAAAATGTACTTAAAAGAAAACTTTAAAAACAAAAAGTTAGATTTAGTAAAAAACTCTAGAAAAAGAAAAAAATAAATTCACCAAAAAGGGGAGAAAAGAAAAAACCGTATTAATCATAAAACTCTGAAAAACAACCCTTGTTACTAAAACAGCTAATTAAAAAAAAAAAAGAAAAGAGGTGGAAAAAACTGATTGTAAAATGATAAAAAAAAAAGGTTTTGTCTGGTAGCGTAGGCTTTTTTCCTACCGCCCTCTGGAATGTCAGCTGGCTTCTGCCAGCACTTCCCCCCTCCCTTATATCTCTGCTTGCTGTCTCTCCAGACACTGAAATCACGTAAAAAAAAAAAAAAAAATTATTATTCCTCAGAATAGCAAAAAATGAATATAGTTCAGTCTGAATGCCTGAGAATTTTCACGTTAAAGCCTGTAGCCAAAAAAAAAAAAAAAAATCTAGCTTAAAAAAGATCAAAACTTGGAAACAGATGTAACCACGTGATTAGCAGAGGAGGGGGGTCAAAGAGGTTTTCTCGCTGCTACAGCCAGCAGTGAATGAGATACTGACAGAGCGTACGGAGATGTGATTTAAAGCGACAGTACCTGATACAGACAGTTGACACGTACAATGAGACAGACACCCGGGAGAATACGAATCCCTCTTTTGATGATCTGTGACCCATACAAGCTGCTCTGGTAACTGATAACTCACCAATTGCACTGAACGCGGTGAGGCTCGAGATCTATCGCTCTCTGTACCGTACGCCCTGGCCGGTGCGCCGGTCACAGTAATCTGCAATAGCCTTAATCAAAATTCTCACTATCCACGTCTGATTTGACTGGGATGGCCTCCCGGTGCGTGGACGAATCCACGTCTGATTTGACTGGGATGGCCTCCCGGTGCGTGGACGATTATTGTGAGAACTTTTCCAGCAATTTGTCTTTTGTTATACAGCCCCCAGAAATCAGCAAGTAAAAACACAGTCACCGTTCCAACTTTCTCCCGGTTCACATAAAACATGAAACATATACAGCACAGCAGCAAACAACTCGGCTTATATCCCAGGGCTTTTGGATAAGGGTATGGACTTTTTACACTACCTGGGAATGCGGTGATGACCACGTCCGACCGGCTGGAAGTGTAGGCTAGGACTAGGCACAGGGAACATTCAGGTAAGATGACAGAGTTTTCTTACCTTACTTATGGAGCTGCAGTCTCCGTCCCGTGTGCCAAGGCCAGGGCCAACACCCCCGTCTCTCCGGTCGGCCGGGTCCTCGTGCGTTTCGTCCAATGCCCCGCGTGCAGGCGCCAACTGTTATGGAAATTTAATTAGGATAAATATATCCTTCAGTGTTTGCTGCTTGCCATGTCCAAATCTCTATTTAATATCTTTTTTGAGCGCTCAGAACGAAATGAAAACTGTCCACACGGGAGTGTCAGTATAACAGTTCGTCAAAGACATACATTTATTATTCATTCAAGGTTTTATACGTTTACAAAAAGGGGCTGGTTAGTCAATTAACATACAATTAAAAGCTGCTAGATTATTGGCTGTTCTAGTGTAAATATAATAATTATGATAATCATGGTAAAAGAGCTGAAGTTGCAGAATTATTGTTTTATATTCTTTTGACCTAGTTGTCTTGCATGACTATAAGGTAAACAACAGATATCTAATAAGACTCCATGTACTTGTTCCTTATGAAGGCCTTATGAAGGCCAGATTCGTTTAAAATGACTGATTATAGCTGGCATGAGCACAGGATTTTTAGCAAGTGAGATCTATCTAACTGTGAACTGTGAATACATATATGTGAATATACTTTGAATATATGGAATACATATATATTTCCATGACACTACATTCCCGTTCAACAAAACACAACTATAAATATTTTTATACAAACTTCTCACTCTCTCAACAAACTCAGCCGGAAAACCCATCTTCACCAACACTCTAAACAGAAAACCATGCGCCAACCTATCATACGCCTTCTCAAAATCCAAACTCAACACATACACCCCCTTCTTACGGTTCATACAGTCCCACAAACAATCTCTCAGCATACACACACCCTCATGTAACCGCCTTCCAGGCACCGCACAACACTGCTCCTCACCCACCACACTCCCTACCACATCACGCATCCTATTTGCCAAAAGCTTCGCATAGATCTTATAATCACAATTAAGCAACGTGATTGGCCTCCAGTTTTTTAGATTTTTCAAATCACCTTTTTTTGGCAACAGCACAACCACTCCTGCACGCATACCATTCGCCACCTCTGCATTCGCCCACATATACTTACATACATCCACAAAATCCTTCCCAATCACATCCCACATCACACGATAAAATTCCACTGGGAGACCATCCTCCCCCGGCGTTTTATTCAGCGCCATGCTACACACCACCTTCCATATTTCTTCACTCGTCACCTCCCCCATCAAACTCTCCCTTTCTGTCCCATTCAATCTATTTTCCAAAACACTCAGCACATCACTCTCCAAACCTTCATCCCTCCATTTCACTGCATACAAATCATCATAAAACTTTGCCACTTCCTCACCCAAGTTCGCACCACTCACTTCATTTCCATCCACTACATTCAAAACACTCATGCTCTGTCTTTTTCCAAAAACTTTCTTGAAAAAAAACCGTGAACACTTCTCATTCTTTTCAAAGTTCTCTATTTTAGCCCTATACACAATACTCCTCCCTCTGTCTCTCAAAAACTTGTTCACTTCTTTTTTCACTCTCAACAAATCTTCACTCACATCCATCCCTCCTCTCCTAGCTTATATAACACACTCAGTCTTGCATTCAACCCAGCAAACCTTTCTCTCTTAGCAGCTGCACACTTGTAACCAAGTTTTTTTAAAAAAAAACCTTGGTTTTCCATTTAACCCAATCCCACCATTCACACCCATTGCTGAACTCCCTCCTGCTCTCACACCACTCCTTATAATGCCTCTCATACTCCTCTCTCACCTCCACCCCCTCCAGTAAACTCACATTCAGCTTCCATACACCTTTCCCAGTTACCTCCTCAGTATGCACATCCACTTCATACACACATGATCTGAAAATGGCACACTCTCCTGTGCATAACTAACAGCAATCAGGTTTTTTTGAAACAAAACAATAGTCCAGTCTAGACGCCACCCTCCCACTCTCAGAAAAAAACGTATTTAACAATGGAGTTACTTTACACTCCCTCTGCATATCCCTCAAACCAAAATCACTCACCATGTCCATTAACTCTTTCCTTGACACATCTACATTCACCTTTCCCACATCAACATTCATATCACCCACCATCACAACAGGCACTCTACCTGGAATAAAAAACTTAATTTTTTCAAATAAAACTTTACGCTCCTGTTTTTCCACAGGAGCATACACATTAATAACACTAAAACTAATATTTCTAAACTCAAAATTTGCTAACACGCATCTCCCAACCTCAATCACCAACTCACATTACGCTCCTTCACCAAAAAACCAACACCGTCATTTCTATTACATGCACTCCCTGACCACACAGATGCACCATGAGGCCATTCACTCCCCTTCACACCATCCACAATCCCACACTCCTGTAAACAAAAAATTTCCGCATTTTGCGCTGCAAAAAACTCAAAAATGGCCGCACGCCGCAACTTATTTTTAAAAACCCTCACATTTTGAGATATAATTCTAACACCCATACTAAACACAAAACAAAAAGCTTAAAAAAAAACACTTGTCCAAAGAAGCCAAAAAAGGAAAAAAAATACAAAAACAACCTACAGATATAACTTGACACACATTACATAAAACACACAAAAAAACAGATAGCCATTGCTTAAAGAGCAAAGCTATGTACACAAAAAAACCCTACCTGGCTACTGGAAAAGTAAAACGTACTTAACCAGTACCGCCAGTGTCCTCCTCCACCATTTGTGCCGAGCAGCTTTCTGAGCCGCTGGCCTCAATATACTCCTCCACCCGTGCCTTTTTCCGCCCAGTCTTCCTCTGGGCCATTCCTTCTTCCACCACCACCCTCCCTGTGACACTTTAACCCTCCTGAGTCCTCTTCCGAGGAGAAGGCACCAATATTTCTCGGATCAGACTCATGAACCAAAACCTCAGCCTCCTCCTCTGCCACAGATATATCGAAATCCATCAGGCATTCTGACCATGATTCGATTCAGCGACTGGGACTTCTTTTTTTACTTCTTTTTTAGGCCATGAACGCTCCTCTCGCCTTATGGCCTTCCAAAATTCCTTGTCCTCCTTTTCCTTCTGTTGCTTCTCCCTCCTTCTCTCAGCCTCCTTGTCCTCCTGCCGCTTCTCCCTCCGTCTCTCAGCAGGAGTAGGTGGCGCCCTCACAACGCTTTGCAGCGCGGCGCCTTCGCTTTCCCTCCGCTTCTTCTCCTCCCACCTCTTAACCTCCTCCTCTCTTTCCTTTCTTCCTTCCGCCTCCGCTCCTCCTCACGTCTCTTTCTTTCCTCCTCCTCTCTAGTTGACCTCCTCGGCACACCAAACGGGCAGTCTCTATACAGGTGCTCTGAACTGCCACACCTGTCACATTCACGAGGCATCGGACACCTAGCCGCCACATGACCCTCTTGCTTGCAATTACGGCAAACCAACTCCTTGCTACACATGTTTAGCAGGTGCCCGAACTGAAAGCACCTCCTGCAGTATAGTGGCTGCCCTGGGTATGACAGGAAGCCCCTATGACCCGCCACTGAAAAGCTCGCTGGTGGGTGGGTGAAACCTCCCAAACAACCTGGGTCCTTCTTCAATTTCACCCGAAACACATACTTGCAGTTGAAAATGCCCAAGACATTTTTCTGCTTCTCCCCTCCCTTCACGTATTCACAGTACCGCTCCAGGAACTGCTCCAGTAGTGCTACTTCTGTATAGGGGTTGTACACAGTCACAGTCACCACTTTTTCCATGAGCCCAAACAGGGGCTCCACCCGCACTCCCTCCAGGCATGGATCACCTTCATTACTTCTGAGCCATTCAAAGACGGTCAAACAGCATCCCTCATTCACAAAGGTTACATCATATGTACCTTGACCCCGAAATTCATTGACGCTGTAGATATCCTGACGATGGGCTCCAGCCTTTCCCTCCAACAGGTCATGAACGACGTACACCAGGTTGTTTTTCTCACCACCTTCCACCACCACACGGATCGTATTCTTTATGAACATCCTCAGTCCAGACTGCCGATACGGATACCGCAGTAGAAATTCAGCAGCACACTGCCAGCAAAGCCCCTGGATCACTCCAGTTTGCTTCACTCAGTTAGACTGAGCACCACAATATACTCAGCAACAGGAAGCTGCACAGGGCCAGGTATATATAGCAGGTCCAATCAGACTTAATCAGGGCGAGAACAATCAGCAGAGCAGGTGATGATCTCTATCCAATCAGTCTCAATCAGGGCGGGAACAATCAGCAGGGCAGGTGATGATCTTTATCCCAGACGAAGTTCATATGGTTTCAGGCTGAAGTTATTCAAGTTCCGAATAGCTCCACAGCAAAGGAACAGACTAGCAAGCCATGGTTCACAGGTTCAAATCCTAACATCATCAATCCTGGGCATGGGATAAGCGTCACTCTTGGTGGCATCATTTAATCGTCTGTAATCGATGCAGCATCGTGTTGTACCATCCTTCTTGGGGACCAGAACAACAGGAGAGGCCCAAGAACTGTGAGATGGCTGAACAACTCTCAGTCGTTTCATCTCCTCCAGTTCTTTATCATGCCTTGAACAGCCTCTGGAACCCGGTAGGCAGCCTGCTGGATGGGGCGTTGTCCGGGGGTTTCCACATGGTGGCTGGTGAGAGTAGTCTTCCCCGGCTTGGAGGAGAAAGCAGCAGCCCTCGGCCTTAGTACAGCGAAAATATCGTCCTTTTATATATCCGATAAATGGGAGCCATGGGGCACTTGTTCCAGTGATCCTCCCGCTTGGGCGACCTGGAGAAGATCGGGGAGATACTTGTCGGCGGCGGTATCACTAGGGCAGACGGCTTGAACAGGCAGCGATCGGTCGTGGTATTCTTTCAGCATGTTAATGTGGACGGTTTTCTGTCGTCGACCACTAGAGTCCAGGGCAATAACGTAGTGTCATTAATTTTCTTGACAACCTGATAAGAGCCTTGCCACACTGCTTGAAGCTTGTTGGCAGGGGAAGTAGTAATCATGAGCACATGTTGTCCTTCCATAAATTCCCGGGTCCTGGCATTACAGTCATACCAGGTTTTTTGTCTGCACTGGGCCATCCGCTGATGTTCTTTAGCCAAGGTAGCTAGCTGGGTGAGATGGTCTCTGAACTCAAGAACATAGGGAATGATGGGCATTCCGGTGTCTGAGATATCTCCCTCCAAATGTTCTTTCAGAAGAGTGAGAGGCCCACGGACCTTCCGGCTAAACAGTAGTTCGAAGGAAGAGAACCCTGGGGACTCTTGGGGAACCTCCCGATAGGCGAAGAGGAGATGTGGCAGGTATTTTTTCCCAGTCTTTTTCAACATCAGCAAAAGCCCTCAGCATATTTTTTAGGGTTTCATTAAAGTGTTCACATAGTCCGTTGGTTTGTGGGCGGTATGGTGTGGTGCGAATGGCTCGAACACCACAGGTATGCCATAGAGACTGGACCAGATCTGACATTAACTGAGTGCCTTGATCCGATAATATTTCACTAGGAAACCCTACCCGGGTAAAGATGGTAACAAGTGCCTCGACTACCTTTACTGCTGTAATACTGGAGAGGGCCACAGCTTCAGGATACCGAGTGGCATAGTACACCACTGTCAGGATATATTTTTTTCCCCGACCGGCTGCGGTGGGCCAGAGGACCTATGATGTCGACAGCTACACGTTGAAATGGTTCTTCAATTATGGGCAGGGATTGCAGGGTTACCTTATGTCGAGCTCATGGATGCCGCATTCGTTGGCACACATCACAGGTGCGGCAATAATGGGCTACCGACTGCGAGATGCCAGGCCAGTAAAAACTTTGGGTGAGTCTCTTTTCAGTCCTTTTCCTCCCCTGATGCCCAGCCAAGGGGATGTCATGGGCCAGTTGGACTAGCTGTGCCCTGTACTTCTGAGGGACAATGAGTTGCCTGGTCGTTGTGTCAGGGTTGCCCTTGTCACTGAATTTTGTTACACGATAATACAGTGCGTTTTCTCGAGTGAAGGCATCCCCATTATCTCCCACGCTCCCAGTTTCTGACCTTAACCTAAGGGCTGGTAAGGTAGTGTCACCATCTATTTATTCGAAGCCCATGACAGCACCTAACGAGAGAGGGGATCCGCCCTTCAGGAACAGGAAACCTACAGATACAAAAGGGCGGAACCTCTCCCCACGCATCAGTTGGTTTCCTGTTCCTGGAGGACAGGATTCCTACAGTTTGGATTCCTTGTGAATGGACCCAGGCCGGCCGGTCGAACCAGGTAGCGGGCAGTCCCCTGCCTCGATCAGGTGCGGGGACCCTGGAGGCGCCACGGTGGGCCCGGGGAGGGCTCCACGACTGTGTGCGGAGCAGAGAGGAGCGGTGTCCGGCGGATCCCGTCTTCTGGCCCGGCGCTGGTTTGTAAGTATAAGGACCCCCTCCCCTGGGTCGGGTCTCTGTCTCCTGCGCCTGCCCTTTCACTTGCCTCGCGTGTTCCGGCTCTCCAGCGGGACCGGGGGTGGCGGAGACGTCCGGCCGGGCGGCAACCGGTCCCGGGGCTGTGGCTCCTGGGGCAGTGGACGGCGTCCGATCCTGGTGGTGGTGGTAGCGGCGGCGTCCGCTCCGGTGCGGTGCCTCCAGACCGTCCTCCCCGCGCGTCTCCTGGCCTTCCTGTGTGAGGTGGAGGTGGCGGGGGGCTGGGCTTGGGGCGTCGGGCCGGAAGTCGGGTACCGGCAATCTTTCCTCCGCTCTGCTGCTCGGCGTCCGTTGCATGGAGGCCAGATATAGGATGAGCGGGGGTGGGGGTGAAGTTGCGTGGAAAGGGGGGGAACCGTCGGACCCAGGGTAGGAGGAGTCTATCCCCTGGCCATAGCCTGCTCACCCGGATATTCGGGGGTGGGCCTTTAAAAGGGGCTGCACACACTGCAAGGGTGCTTCAGTCCAGGATGGAAGCACCTGAAGCTGTGGTGGATCGGCAGGATGTGCTGCCAGCTAGAAAGGACCAGAGAAAGCAGGGTCCAAGCAGGCCTCGCATCAAGCCCCAGCTGAAATCCAGAGGACGGACGAGTGGCCAGTCCAGCCGCAAAGGTTCCTCCAGGACAGTGGAGGCATCCTCATCAGCTGCGCCCCCCCGTGATCCGGTACCTATTTCTGCGGACGGGTAAGAGAGCTTCGTGAAAGTACACCTGGTGACGCAGTTTTTCCCCCTTATGTTTTCTGTCCAGCAGGGCAAGAAATATTTGAAAAAATCAAGGCATAGGGAATGTGCCCTCTGCAGTCAGCCCCTGCCCGACGCCTACCCTAAAAAGTTGTGTGTTGTGTACAACAGACGGTAGGGATCGAGGAAGGGGGAAAAGGGTCAACAGTCCCGGGTCATATTAGGTAATACCTTACATTTCCCCGCCCTCCCTACAGGTAGCGGAAGCAACTTCTGACTTCACCTCGACCCTAAGGGACCTAATTAGGACTGAGATGAGATCATATACACCAGATCAATCATCTAGAAGGAAACGCGGAACAAGAGTATCAGACTCGGATTCCCCGGCTAGGCCTAGGAAAGGCGAAGATTCGCCAGAGTCCATTGTTTCTTCATCCCCTTCTGGTTCATCGTCATCCTCTGAGGAGGATTCTACCCGGTTTTGCTTTCCCCTGGACCAGGTGGACAGATTAGTTAAGGCAGTCAGGTCCACCATGGGGATAGAAGATTCAAAACCAGAGCGATCAGTACAGGACTTTATGTTTGGGGAGTAGACCCAAAAAAGCGTAAATCTTTTCCCTTAAACGACAAAGTTCAAAACCTGATAAGTAAAGAAAGGAAGAAGCCGGAGAAAAGGGGTTCCTTGGCCCCCGCATTTAAATGTAGATACCCCTTTGAAGACCCCCTGGTGAATTGGTGGGATAAGGCTCCGAAACTCGATGCTGCGGTAGCCAAAGCTACTAAAAAATCCTCTATACCCTTTGAGGATATGGCCAATTTAAAAGACCTGCTGGATAAGAAAGCAGATTCATTCCTCAAGGGCACCTGGGAGATGTCAGCAGGAGCCCTGAGACCAGCGGTGGCTGCCACCTGCACAGCCAGGTCCGTGATGGTCTGGTTGGATCAGTTTAAATCACAGATAGGGGACGGGACACCCCGAGAATCTATAATAAAATCACTGCCGATAATTCAGAGTGCAGCAGCCTTTTTGGCGGACTCTTCGGCAGACTGTGAGAATGGCGGCCAGGGCAGCAGGTCTATCAAATGCAGCGCGAAGAGCTCTATGGTTGAAAGGTTGTCCAGGGGATGTTCAAGCCAGATCACGCCTATGTTCTATCCCCTGTGAAGGGGAATATTTATTTGGCCCGGTCCTGGATGAACTCTTGGAGAAGGAGGGAGATGACAAGAAAAAATTCCCCAGCGTACCGAATCCTTCATACAGACGTTCCTTCGTAGGAGGAGATTTAACCGTAGGAGACCGTCCAGGGAGCGAGTCAGATGGGAAGATAGGAGAAGAAAAGGTACCGGATACATGTTCAGCCGCCCGTCTAAAGAATCCAAAAAGACCTCACAATGACTAGCGGCGCTGGTGGGCGGTAGATTATCAGCCTTCTATCTGGCCTGGTCTCAAATTTCCAACAGCGGCTGGATTCTAGGCCTAGTGGCTGCAGGACTCCGGTTGGAATTTTCCAAAATTCCTCAGGATACCTTTAAAATCACTCCGACTCGATCTTCCTCAGCAGAACAGGCGGTCTTGGAGTCAGAGTTACAGGGCTTATGTCATAAGAAAGTCCTGGTGGAGGTGACGGAGGTAGAGAGGGGTAGAGGCTCCTACTCCCCTCTATTTCTCGTCCGAAAACTGGACGGTTCCTTCAGAACAATAATTAACCTGAAGGCTCTAAATAAATTTCTGGTCGTGCGACAGTTTAAAATGGAAACCATTAGATCCACAATAAAATTTTATTTGAAAACTGCTTCATGGTGGTATTAGACTTGAAAGACGCTTATTATCATGTCCCTATTCATGCAGATCATCAGCGGTTTCTTAGAGTGGCAGTTTGGTTAGAAGGCTCACTCCGGCATTTCCAGTATAGAGCCCTTCCATTCGGGCAGGCAGTGGCACCTCGGGTCTTCACAAAAATTATAGCAGAGGTCATGGCCCACCTGCGGGAATTCCAAATCCAAATAATACCCTACCTCGACGACTTTCTTAGGACCATTGTCGAGAACAGCTACATCAGGCGATATCTGCCCTAGAACAATTAGGATGGTTACTGAACATCACTAAGTCTCGGTTACAGCCCATGAGAACACAACAGTTCCTAGGCCTAACCTTAGATTCGCAAAAACAGTAATGACGTCTGCCACCCGACAAATTAATACGCTTACGCTACTAGGTCATTAATGCTTCTAACAACCCTACCATGTCCCTTAGGAAGGCCATGTCCTTGTTGGGCTCTCTCTCTTCCTGCGACCTTGTGGTACAATGGGCACAGTGGCATACTAGAACTCTTCAGAGCGAGGTTTTACACCATGAGAGAAGTCTTAACGGTCGCCTGGAGGGCCAACTGACTCTGTCCAGTCCCACAATTAAAAACCTTCAATGGTCACGGGATGAGGGTAACCTATCTAGGGGGGTTGCCTGGGAGTATAATATATCCCGAGTTATCACCACAGACGCAAGCCCCACGGGTGGGGGGCCCATATGGGTGATTGTATGATGCAGGGCCTGTGGAAACAACATCAGGTGGACATGTCCTCTCACCTAAAAGAGTTGTCCGCAGTGGAACAAGCAGTAAAAACACTCCTTATTTATCTACAGGGTCGTCATGTGCGGATTCTATCCGACAATCAGGTCGCAGTGTCATATATAAATCACCAGGTTTGCACTCGGTCCAAACCCCTCATGCAAGTAACAGAGCGCCTGTTCCTCATGGCAGAAAAACATTGTCTATCTTTAACAGCGCTACATATAAGGGGAAAGGAAAACGTCACTGCCGACTACCTAAGCCGCAACCTTCTGAGACAAGGAGAGTGGTCTCTAAAGAAGGTTATCTTCAACCAAATCGTGAAGAAATGGGGTCAGCCAGATGTGGATCTCTTTGCCACCAGAAAGAACAGAAAGGTGAAACAGTTCTACTCCCTAAATCCCAGAGAGGGTCCACTTGCGGTAGACACCTTTCTGATAAAGTGGGACTTTGCACTAGCTTACGCCTTTCCTCCTCTGGCCATGATACCACTAGTGATCAGGAAAATCAGAAAGGACAAAGCAAAAATAATACTAATCGCTCCCTTTTGGCCAAGGAGGGCTTGGTTCTCGAGTCTCAGAGCCATGTCAATGTCCGATCCGTGGGTCCTTCCAGACATTCCGGATCTCCTATCCCAGGGCCCAGTATACCATCCTCAGGTGACTGGTCTACATCTAACGGCATGGATTTTGAGCGGTCACTACTAAAAGATAAGGGGTTTTCTCCAGGTCTGATTAATACCCTTCTTAAGAGCAGAAAGGAAATCACAACAAAAATCTATGCCAGAACCTGGAAGAAATTCTTACAGAACCCCACAGTTATAGTTCGGGATTTAGTCCCAATAGCTCAAATCCTAGAATTCCTACAGAAAGGTCTAGATATGGGTCTTTCCACTAGTACCCTTAAGGTGCAGGTTGCCGCCCTGGGAGCTCTTTTAATTGTGAGATTGACAGAAACTGGGTCAGTAGGTTTATTAAAGCAGCTGCTAGATCCAGACCTATAGTTAGAAATAGGTTTATGCCCTGGGACTTAAACCTGGTTCTTACGGCCATGACGGAACCCCCTTTTGAGCCCATTACAGATGCCTCAATAAAAACTCTCTCCATTAAAGTAGCTTTCTTAGTGGTGTTAACATCAGTGCGAAGGGTCGGAGACATTCAGGCACTATCCAGGATACCTCCTTATACACAGTTCCAGGAAGATAGGGTAATACTCAGAACTGATCCAGCATACTTACCCAAGGTAGCTTCCACCTTTCATAGAACTCAGGAGATAGTTCTTCCCTCCTTTCTACCCAATCCAACCAACCAGAAAGAACAGAAACTCCATACACTGGATGTGAGGAGATGTCTCTTAGAGTATCTGACGGTTACTAACTCCTGGAAAAAGGATGATGCCTTATTTGTCTCCTTCCAAGGCCCTAGAAAGGGCTGTAGAGTATCCAAAGCCACACTAGCTAGATGATAAGGGAAGCCATTTCTTTAGCATACTCCTCGAAAGGAAAGCCGGCACCAGAGAAGCTGAGGGCACATTCCACCCGGGCCGTAGCAACCTCGTTGGCGTAAAGGTCGGAGGTTTCCATCGACCAGATATGTAAGGCCGCCACTTGGTCCTCTCCAAGCACATTCTTTAATCATTATAGATTAGACTTGGGTGCTTCCTCTGATCTCTCCTTCAGTGTAAGGGTTCTGCAAGCTGTAGTCCCTCCCTGAGTAGTTATTACTCTCTGTAATTCTCTTGTTAGGTGCTGTCATGGGCTTCGAATAAAGTCTTAGTTACTTACCGTTAACAGTATTTTTCGAAGACCATGACAGCACCCTTGGATTCCCTTCCCTGTTTATCTTTCGGCGTGCACTTCCTCCTCTTATAAGTTTTCACTTAGAATGAGATACTTAACGCAGTTGTGTTGTATAAAATTTTTCTGTGTCATTAACCTCGGTGGTCCTCTGTGCTCTGTAAACCAACTGATGCGTGGGGAGAGGTGCCGCCCTTTTGTATCTGTAGGTTTCCTGTTCCTGAAGGGCGGATACCATCTCTCGTTAGGTGCTGTCATGGTCTTTGAAAAATACCGTTAACGGTAAGTAACTAAGACTTTCTCTCCTAAACTCCTCTCTATCCCAAGACTCTCCCAATGTATTAGCAGGGAACGTATTGCTTACCAACTCTTGATGCGGTTCGTGGTCGTTGCTCCCCGGTGAGGTCCAGATGTCGTAGTACTTGAAGGGCCTGTAGTCAGGTGACTGCTCCCACAAATTGGCACTGTAACTCCCCAATGTCATTCCCAAGGTGATATCTGCAGGGAGTCCTCCCATAACTCCAATCCAACACAGTTTTTCTCCACAACCATAATCCAAACGCACAGAAGCTCGCTGTATATATTTGCGGGCACCCCCCGCCAGGACAATGGGAATTCCCGGGCCCTGGTGAATTGCCTCGGGTCGAACCACACGGGGTCAGCGATAGTCAGGAATGCCCCCATGTCTCTAAATCCAGACACTTTGTATCCATCAATTAAGACATCCTGCAGGTGGCGTTGCCATTGCTCTGGGTAGCGAAAGGACAAAGGCCGGAATCCGTACACTCCAGGAGGAGTATCTATGGTGCCGTGGTCGGTGGTCCACTCTGGTGGGGGTGGTGGTAGCTCTTCCTCAGGCAGGATGGAGTGCACAAGATGCACTGGACGAGGTGAGGCTCTCTCCGAATCCTTGACAGACAGCCGGATTGCAAATGCCCAGGTTGCCCACACCCATAACATCTCCTCTCTGTGATACCCCCACGTCGTGGTCGGAACTGTTGGGGCCCAAGATTGTGAGGCATGATTGTCAATGGCCTGCGACTAGGTGGAAGGGCAGATATAGTCGGAGGGGGCTGGGGGCAGGAACAGGCTGTGGTTTATTGTCCAGAAGCTCCCTCCATTGCGGTCGGATAGTAAGGGCTTCATCGGCCAGGGCTGCAGCTCTATCCACGGTACACGGCGTGCGCTCCTGGACCCATTCCCGTACTTCTGCGGTTCACTTGGCAAGAAATTGTTCTATAAGGAACGCCTGTATGACATCTTCCAAAGTAAAGGCGTTTTCTGCTTGTAGCCATCTCCGACATGCCTGGGACATCTTATGTGCATACATCCTAAACGACCCCCCCACCGTGGTGCTTGGGAGGTCTCGGAACTTGGCCCTATATGAGTCTGGGTGATAGCATGGTAATGGATAGCAGTATAGTCCGCTCTACAATGTTATAATCCCGATTCCGCTGTGAGTCGATAGTATGGTAAGCCTCCGCCATGCTACCTTTCAGGAGTCCCACTAACAAATGCATCCAGCCAGAGTGGGGCACCTCTATCACAGCACACTGCTGCTCAAAGTCCTTGAAGAGCCCCTCCACATCTTCGGAAGCCTCTTCAAACGTACAGGCTCCCGGATCATTGGGTTTACACTCCACATTGTATTACTCCCTCTTTCAAGCTCCATTGCTTCTTGTCTCCGCTGTGCCCGGCGGGCAGCCTCCTCCTTATACTCCTGAGAGACGTCTGGGCCAAGAACCGCCATCTCTTCTTACCACACCAACCACTGGCTTTTTGGGCTGGGGATCCCTGTCTCCAGTGCTTGTCCTTCAGATATCTGGGAGGAGGTGGCCTGTCTAGCACCCAATTAATGCTTCTTTAGTCAGTCCCTAGTAGTTCAGACCCAGGTCTCTGGCTGTCTCCTGTAAACTGAATACAGTCTAATTTCTGTACTCACACTGTGGGTGGGGTTTCCATTGGGTTACACTCTGTTGATCCCACTGCTGCCACCAGTTGTCGCGGGGTCCTTCTCCGATATCACACAATCAACAGAGCAAGAGAAGTGCAAACAATCCCAAGACCTTTATTATAGGCAAAACTAAAAGGTCCATAAACAATCCACCACACTGAGGATACAATAGTCCAGAACATGAATGCAGTTCAGTAACAGGATAAATGTCCCAGGAGATGAGTCCAATAATCCAGACGACAGAGGATAAACAAAAGAAAGCATATCCTTCTTTCTCTCTGACGTGCTGTGTCTTTACACCATCCTCACCACACAGGAACTGACTTCCCCCTCTCTGTTCTCCTCAGACCCCCTTCATATGTCCAGGGGTAGTCAGACTGGTTCAATGGCTTTCAAGCCTCTCTGACCTGGGAAAGGTGCCTCAGGGATTAAGGCACTGCAGGGGGTGACTTGCTGCATTTGGATAGCTGAGGGGTCATGAATGGACTATCAGGAAATGTCAAAAGGCTGATAATTGAGACTCTAAACAATATGTGGAATACACAGAATGATACCAGGCAACAAGAGAACACCATGTAAATCAGTAAAATATAAATATACACAAAATGATACCCACAGAACATATCACACCATCACAATGTCCCATCGTTAAAGACCATCCCTCATCATTTTAGGATCAAACATGCTTGTGACCCAGATTTACTTAGGGTACGGGGCATTGACCGTATCCATGGTGGAATTAGGGGGGGCGATTTAAAGAAAAGACTTTCTCAGTTAGAGTGTAGGTGAATTATTAAATTAGATACCATGACCCCTTTGGGTCTTAATGAGAAACTCAGCTTTTCATCCTTTTTATAAGGGATTTCTGCAATATTCGATTTTTTTCACTCCGGTACTGCACCCCTGGTGCCTATTTTATTTGTTTTTAATTGTGTGTTCTTCTTTTTAGTTTCAGTGATTGTGGATGATCCAATTAATGACGATGAATCCCCCTTCCTTTTTTCTACCTCCACCTCTTTCCCCCCCTTTTTCCTCTCCTCCCCTTCCCCTTCCCTGTTATGGCACACAGGGGATACTGTTATGAATGTGCTAGAGATGATTTCTGAGCAGAGGCTCCCTCTAGTGGTTACAGACAGTACTGAACCTTTCAGTGAGGAATGGCAATCTGGGTTCACTGACTGGTCTGATATAAGGGAGGTTCCCTCCCATGATGGTGGCCGGTGATACTGTTATGTTAGGTAGCTGAGAAGGACAGGAACAAAAGCCGGGCAGCCGAACACCTGAGATGTTGGTAACTAATGGGTTGCAGACTCCTAAACTAACCACACAACTAGAGGTAGCCGTAAAGCGTTCCTACGTTGATCCTAGACGCCTCGTCACAGCCTGAGAGATAACTACACCTAAATGCAGAAAGATGAAAGCTATCTGCCCCGGAGCAGATCCCCAAAGAAAATAGGAAGCCCCCAAACATGTAATGGCGGTTAGACAAGAAGAAAGCACGAACACAGACAGAAAATAGAATGAGCAAACGCTGGGGCCACAAGCTGACTAAATAGGATAGGACAGGAGAGATTACTTTCTGCAACCCAGAAAACCCTACAAAAATCCAACAATTCTGATTACAAAAATACTGAGATCACACGATCTCGCCACCCACTAAATCAGATCTCAGTGTGAACAAAACCAAGCCGCAGCCACTGAAAAAACAGGAAAAAGAAAATGAACAAATAACAGTGGCTTCAGATAAACTGAGAGGAGCACAAGCCCCCTGGAGGGGACCTGGCTGACCTCCACAGAAGTGCAGGGAACAAAGCAAAAAGCAAGCACAAAAATAAAAGCAGAAAATATCTTATCTGATAGCAGAAGATGCAGGCAAGACTCAGCAAACTTCCAAATGAACCAGGAACCACAATTGAGACAAGAACAATTGATCACCGGCAACCATCATGGGAGGGAACCTCCCTTATATCAGACCAGTCAGTGAACCCAGATTGCCATTCCTCACTGAAAGGTTCAGTACTGTCTGTAACCACCAGAGGGAGCCTCTGCTCAGAAACCATCTCTAGCACATTCATAACAGGATACCCTTTCGTTATTGACATCTAAGGAATGGACCTGATGGACGTTCTTCGCCTATGAATAATGAGAGTTCCATGTTATTGGGTTATGCATTTATATATGTGGCTGTGAACTGTCCTTATATGACCATTCCTATCAGTTTATTTTGTGATGTTCGGGATTTGGGGATGGTGTAGAACTTGGGTAGGCATATGGGGCTTATTATGTTTTGATAAGATGTATGTCCCTATGTATTTTGCATCTCACTATAATCCCCTTCGTTCTGTGTGGGGATATACGCATACAATTTAGTATGTGGCGCTGCTTAGGATGTCCTCACTTAATATGGCTACCGCTGCATCAACATTCCACTTTTCTTGGTGCCGCATCTGCGCATGTCTGCGATTTCTCCGGGCATGCCTCCGCCCCTTGCGGCGTTTATCTGGGCCGTTGCGTGTCATTGACGTCACTGGAACTCCATTCCTGATGCGCAACGTACCTGACGCCGGAAGTGACGCTGTGTAGCCGGATGTCTCGCGTCCATGCGCTGCTGTGATGCGGCGCTTAATTCATTTGATTGTTTGGATGGGGTGATTGGACAATTCTGTCCAAGGGGGATATTTAGAGCGACTCTTCTGGCATTAGGACTTACTGCCCCCCGAGGAAGTGGTACAGCGAAACGTATGTCGGGGCCTCGGCATGACCTACAGGCATCACACTATGGGTATGAATATGCGTCCTTTTACTTAGCGACTTAACAACTTCTTTATGATAAGCTAAAAGTTTGGCCTGATTTTTAGGTATTTTTGGGATAGTATTGAAGTGATCCACACAGTTGGGGTTCACTTTACCTACTCCCCTCCCCCTTTTTTGAAGGGGATGGTTTTACCTCAACACTTCCCTTACCCTCATGGTTATACATGCCCTTCCTTATCTTGTTATGTTAACCCTTTCGGTCCATATCAGTGGAACGGTGGAATATTTATATACTCTTGGCCACACGTTTACTATTCGTTTCTTGAATGGATATTTAGAGGATGCCTGTGTAGTCACAGCATAGTTGCATCATTATCCACTGGTTTTTAGTATCTTTGCAATATTTACATGGTATTTATTCTATGCACTTGTCTTTGCCCTGTTTTGTACTTAATAAAGTTACTGGCACTTTTTGCATAAACTTGGCATCATTATTATTATTTTTTCTTTTGTATTTTCTAACATGATATTGGGCTTAACTCAATGGAGATATAAGCTCTCCTTATGTAAGGTTCTGTGTACATGTTCCTGAAACTCAGTTTGTTCGTCAGCCATTTTACTTTCTGTCTTGCTGCAGCTATCTTGCCCTCAGTCAAAATGGAGTTTCCAGCTTGCATGTTCCCGCCCTGATTCTCTCCTTTTGCTTCTTAAGCAGCCACAGCTGAGCAATCAGTGCTTCAGAATCTAGCCTGCAGTGAACCTGTGATCTGACCCCTGAAGCCTTGGACCTTGTACTCCAGCTATTCCTACTGAGGAACTCTGAAGCACTTGTGGACTCTGAACCCTGCTCTTTGAAAGACCCACGTTTGCATGGACTTACGGTAACAGAGAAGAAGATCCTGAACCTGTTGTGGAGAGTGATTGCTGAGCTTAGATTACTCTGGCCTGCTGTGTCTCCTGCTTCTGTGTCTGCAAACTGTGTGACTATTTTTGCCAACTTGTATGAAGTAATACAAGACTTTCTATATCAAACCTGTGTCTCATGTATTTTCATCGCACCCAAGCACAAGACGCTATATGAACTGTACTACATACATTACAAGATTCTGAAGCCAAACGTTAGTGTCTGCTGGGTCTGGAAAGGCTGTGTCTGCTGTAACTGTGGATATCGGATGTCCGGTTGTACTTTCTGTGATGACAGTGGTTGTGACTTCTCACAACCATTCCAGGTGAGCAATTCCCTTAAGTGTTTTTTTTTCTGCAGTGTTACCACAGGTAAACACTATTGTTTTTTTTTTCTTTTCTCTTTTTTGTCTGCTATAACTGTGGATATCAGATGTCCGGTTGAACTTCTGTGATGATAGTGGTTGTGACTTCTCACAACCATTCCAGGTGAGCAGTTCCCTTAATTTTTTTTTCTCTCTGCAGTGTTACCACAGGTAAACACTATTGATTTTTTTTTTTTTTTCCTTTCCTCTTCTTCCAGTACTCCTGTCTTAAAAGATCTGGAAAATGGAGGACCGCATAAAGGAACTTTGCGGAGTGACTGATAATATCCTTGCAGATTTGCAGAATATAAAGACCCGTTTTACAAATCTACAGGACCTCACTAATCACAATTTGCAAGTGTTTGGACAGACTGCCCAGGATTTGCGAGCCAGGATTGAGGTTCTAGAAGGGCGAGTCCAGGCTCCTGCCGTAGCCCCGAGTTCTGGGATTCCCAAGTTGCCCCCTTTTCGTTTTGGCGGTGAACGTGAGAAATTCAGGGGATTTATTAATCAATGCAATCTTTTTTTTTCCGCACATGCTTCACAATTTCCCACTGAACGATCTAAGGTGCTTACTATAATTATGTTGCTTACCAACAAGGCTTTGATGTGGGCAAACCCTCTGATTGAGACTGAGGATGATTGTTTGAATCACCTTGATGATTTTATTTCAGCCATGGGGCAGGTGTTTGATGACCCCAATCGAGGTGCAACAGCTGAAGCAGCCATGATAGCTTTGCGCCAAGGTAAGCACTCGGTAGCTGAATATGCCTTGGATTTCAGGAGATGGGCCCTTGATACCACCTGGGACAGTTCTGCCAAAAAATCTATTTTTCGAAAGGGGTTATCTCCACTGATTAAGGATGAACTTGCTCGTGCCGACCCTCCCACTGCGTTAGGTGATTTTATTAACTACTGCATCCGTATTGATACTCGTCTGACTGAACGCAGGCAAGAGAGATGGTTCGAAAGCAATCGCACTAACCTTTTCCTACCTTCCTCTCCAGCTAAGGAACCTTTGAGTAGGATTACACGGGAACCTGAACCTGAACCCATGCAGGTAGACTCTTTACAACGACGGGTTAGTGATGCACGCAAGGAACATCGTTTTAAGGAGAATCTATGTTTCTATTGTGGTAAGTCAGGGCACTTCATTATAAACTGCCCCAGCCGTTCTCGTAAGACTACTGCAGCACTCATTCACTGTGAGTGTTGCGAGAGAGGATCTGTCAGGTCCGAGCCTCAGGCTCCAGAGAGATCTGCAGCAACAGATCTTGATTTCTCGGACTTAAACTCCGTTACCTCTGAGGACGTTGACTGTGTAAACGCTGCCATTTTTCAAGTTTCCTCAGCGGTGTCCCAGCTGAGTTGTAAGAAAAACAATTCTCATTGCTTTCTTTCCATCAAACTCTGGGTTGACTCAACTTGGGTGTCTAGCTCTGCTATGATTGACTCAGGGGCAAGTGGAAATTTTATGGATGTCTCCTTTGCTCTGAAACAGGGGATACGTTCAGTGAAGAAGGCTACTCCAGTACAGATGGAAACTGTGGATGGCTCCCTGCTGACCTCTGGACCAGTGGATCAGGAAACAGAGCCTTTGAGGGTTCTTATGGGTAAAGATCATCAAGAGAAACTGTCCTTTATGCTTATCTCTTCTCCCCACTTTCCCATTATTCTAGGGCTACCATGGCTGCAGGCTCAGAATCCTACCATTAACTGGGAGACCAAGGAATTACACTTTCCAGAGAAACAGATGAGTTCAAAAGTTTCAGCTTGCTCTGTTCCTAAAGGAACCATGTCAGTCCCTGAACTACCAGCTGTATACCAGGACTATGTGGATTTATGTGACAAGAAGAATGCTGACCAGCTTCCTCCTCACCGTCCATATGATTGTCCAATTGAATTATTGCCTGGAGCAGAGATACCTTTTGGTAAGATCTACCCCCTGGCGGGGCCCGAGCTAAAGGCTTTAAAGGATTACATAGACGAAAATCTAGCCAAGGGCTTCATACGCCCCTCTTCATCTCCTGCAGGTGCACCCATCTTCTTTGTAAAGAAGAAAGATGGATCTCTGAGACCCTGCGTAGACTATAGGGAACTCAGTAAGGTTACTATTAGAAACCGTTATCCATTGCCTTTAATCCCTGAGTTATTGGAGAGAGTGCGACATGGCAAAATTTTCTCTAAACTAGATCTTCGTGGGGCCTATAACTTAGTCCGTATTAGACCTGGGGATGAATGGAAGACTGCATTCAGGTCACGCTATGGACACTTTGAATATCTAGTTATGCCTTTTGGTCTGAGTACCGCCCCAGCCACTTTCCAACACTTGGTGAATGACATCTTCAGGGATCTCCTAGATACATTCGTGGTAATTTATTTGGATGATATTCTAATTTTTTCTAACTCCACAGAGGAACATCATGGACATGTGAGAATGGTCTTGGAACGTCTAAGACAAAATCATCTTTACATCAAACTTGAAAAGTGTGAATTCCATAAGACCGAAATTCAATTTCTGGGGTATGTACTGTCTACACAAGGAATTAGTATGGATGGAAGCAAAACCCAAGCCATCAAGGATTGGCCAAGTCCTAGAAATGTGAAGGAGGTACAGCGCTTCATCGGGTTTGCCAACTTCTATAGACGTTTCATTAGAAATTTCTCTGAGGTAGTGTCACCTATCACCCAACTTACCCGGAAAGAGTCTAGGTTCTCCTGGACTCCCCAAGCCCAGGAAGCATTTTCCCGTCTAAAAGATAAATTTACCACTGCACCTATCCCAGTACATCCCAACCCCGAGCTTGCCTTCATAATAGAGGTGGATGCTTCAGACTGTGCCGTTGGAGCTATACTCTCTCAGAGAACAGGTGAGAAGAATGTCTTGCATCCCTGTGCCTTCTTTTCCCAGCAGTTGTCTTCGGCTGAGAGGAACTACGATGTGGGCAATAGAGAGTTGTTGGCCATTATTGCCGCCTTCAAAGAATGGAGACACCTTCTTCAGGGAGCTGCACAGCAAATAGTCGTCCTGACAGACCATCGTAACCTTGAGTTTATCAGGTCGGCTAAGTGCCTGACTCCTCGCCAGGCTCGCTGGAATCTTTTCTTAAACCAATTTAATTTTATCATTTCTTATAGACCAGGATCGCGCAATGGAAAGGCTGATGCACTCTCTAGGATTTACTCAGCAGAGACACGTCCAATTACTCCTCCTAAGACTATTCTTCCTGACTCTAGATTCCGAGGAGTAATTCATAATCAAGACCTACTTAAGGACATCAAGGAAGCATACCATGCGGATTCCTTTTTGGCACAACCCCCAAGGGACGTAAGTCTTGTCTTTAAGAATGGTGTGTGGATTCAGGGACAACGCCTGTATATTCCTGAAACAGTCAGATTGAGAGTATTGCAACTCATTCACGATTCCAAGATAGCTGGGCATAGAGGAATTCTAAAGACACAGGAATTTCTTTCTCGTTTCTTTTGGTGGCCCACTTGCAGGAAGGATGTTTTAAACTATGTCACTTCATGTGAAGTTTGTGCAAGATGCAAAACACCTCGCTCCTCACCAACTGGTCTGTTACAGCCTCTTCCCACCCCGTCCCGCCCGTGGGGATCCATTTCTATGGACTTCATTGTGGAGTTACCAACCTCTCAAGGGAAGAACACCATTCTAGTGGTGGTTGACCGTCTAACAAAGGCAGCTCATTTTATTCCTTGTGTCGGCTTACCCACTGCAAAACAGACATCAGATCTGATGATTAAAGATGTGTTTCGCTTACATGGAGTACCGGATGAGGTTATTTCGGATCGAGGGGTGCAATTCACTTCTAGGTTTTGGCAAAATTTCTGTGCAGCATTGGACATTAAAGTAAACCTTTCTTCTGCTTTTCATCCCCAGACTAATGGACAGACCGAACGAACCAATCAAACCCTGGAGCAGTATCTCCGCTGCTTTATCTGCCACCTACAGGATGATTTGGTGGATCTACTTCCATTAGCTGAGTTCTCGTATAACAACTCTCAGAGTGCCTCCACTAAGCAGTCTCCTTTTTACTCTAATCTAGGTTATCATCCTAACATTCTACCACGATTTCCCATAGAAACGCCTTTACCAGCAGTGGCTGAAAGAATCACGTCTTTACAGAAGAATATGGATCTTCTAAAGGAGAATCTGGAATCGGCTCAGGAAAGGTACAAGAAAGCAGCAGATAAATTTCGTAAACCTGCACCAGCTTTCAAGGTAGGAGACTTGGTCTGGCTGTCAACCAGAAATCTTAAGTTAAGGATTCCATCGTCTAAGCTGGGACATAAGTACATTGGACCTTATAAAATCAGTAAAATTATAAGTGCCGTTGCTTGTCGTCTTCAACTGCCCAGAACTATGAGAATCCACCCTGTCTTTCATGTATCCCTACTAAAGGCTGCGACACCCAATACGTTTCCTGGACGTTCTTCTCCTTGCCCTGACCCAGTGCTAGTCGACGGTCAGGAAGAATTTGTGGTGGAAAGGATTTTAGATTCCAGGTTGTATAGAAATCAGTTACAATATCTGATTAAATGGCAGGGCTACCCAGTGGAGGACAACTCATGGGAACCAGTCAATAACGTTAATGCTCCTCGCTTGCTCCGTCAGTTTCATCAGAGGTACCCACACAAGCCTGGTCTGAGGTCATCCGGAGGTTGTCC